>CAIGRP010021996.1:0-10515 GCA_903798385.1 Fraxinus cuspidata | reverse complement strand
AACTAGAGAGGTGGGGATAGTAAAAAAAAATCAAACATTTGTTCACACATTGGAAAAGAGTGAAAATAATAAGTTTGGGGAGGGTCGGGAATTGAAACAACTTATGAATTCATAATGCTATACTTAATTCTTCATACACACACATTTTTTTATATTGGAGAAGTAGATTTTAATTTCTGTATTGTGATTTTGAAACTGTGCATAAATATAATATTATGATTTCAATTTTGAGATAAAAAGCCACATTGGCTACATTATTTTTTTGTTTGCTTTATTTGATTAACGAGGCACCAATTTGGTAATTGGCATTGTGTGTTTGTTAGGTTTTAGTTTTATTNTTTGAGATAAAAAGCCACATTGGCTACATTATTTTTTTGTTTGCTTTATTTGATTAACGAGGCACCAATTTGGTAATTGGCATTGTGTGTTTGTTAGGTTTTAGTTTTATTTGAGAACAAACAAAGAATCAAGTTGGTGGTGTGATAAGTGTAGTTTCTATACTTATTCGATGTCCTAAACAATGATATTTTACTGTTTTTTTGGATAAAATACTACCTAACTTGTGTTATATTTCATTTTGTATGTAAAACTCAATATTTGATGGAGAATTGGAGAAATGATGCAAAGATAGTGAAAAAAAATGGCTCAATTGTATCAAATACAAAGTTTTGGGACTAATAGGCATTTGAGTAAAAGTTGGAGTGCTAAAATTGAAGTACTTTGATGTGAAGGACTAAGATGGAAGAAAGAATGAAGAAATGACAGAAAGGAAAATTTGCGAAACTTTTATAACTCGGCAGCCGTCCAGTTGCCGGCCGACCCTAAACCTCAATAACAGGAGCAAAATTTTATGTCCGAGCGATCGCCAGATTTTCTATTGGGCGCACGTCCAGGCTAAATCGGGGAAAATTTTCTAATTTCCTAATTTGAATACAACTCTTATGGAAACAAATTTTGGAGCCCCTTTTAAACCCTAGGGCTGTCTAAAAGTGAGGACCACACATTACAACATATTTTGAAGAGTTTTTGGAGCAGAGAACAAGGGAAAAACACGAAGATCGAAGCCAAGAATAGGAGAATAAATTCAAGTATTATATTGGGTGATGTCGATTTTTCAAAATTTTTTGTGTTTTCTTCTTCATAACATGTTATGCTAGATTTATTTGTGCTAATAGAACGATGAACTATATAATATAAATTTTTAATCTTTAGTTTTACATTCCTGACATCAAAAGTATGATTTTGGATATTTGAACAATTTATATGATTTTCTTTTCTCCACAATTATTGTGCATGGTAGTTTTTGCGACTTATTTTATGCATTCGAAAGAAGAAAAATATATTCGACATATATAAATTGTCATAGTGTTCGATAGGAGATATAAATATATCGCTATACCTTGTGTGAATTTTTAAGTGTTCACAAAAACTCAATCATTTTTATATGTTCGCATCCATTATAGAAATATAGTTGGGTCATATATGAGAATATGTTTGACTTTGCCCGAAAGAGAATGTTGAATAATTTAGGAAGATTAATTTGTCAATATTTCACTGTGTTGTCAAAGTGTAGAACTAAATAGTGTATTGAATAATATAGAAACATTGATTCGTCAATATTTCACCGAGTTGTCAAAGTGTAGAACTAAATTTAAAACGAATTACTACACAGGGATTCGTGATCCTAGTACATTCATCATAAATTAAAACACTACAACTTACATTTGACACCGTTTGCATTTAATTTAGTTAAATAATTTATAATTACATACTTAGTATTATTTTAGTTGTAACTTCATCAAAACAAACACGTCATTTTATTCTAGTTTCGGTTAAGGTCAAGATAGTAGAAATTAAACTAATCAATCTTCGTGGAAAGATACTCGAACTTAAAAAGTCAACTTTATTACTTGTTAATGAACCGTACACTTGCGGTTGTTTTTATTCGAAATATATTTTTCGTGAACAGTGCGCTCAGTCCACTTCCAAGAATCAATGATAAACCGAGAACTTTCCTAGCTTTCTTGAATTCTAACCGCTCCAAGGTTAGAATTTCAAGAACAAGTATTAGAAATGGTTCTTTGTTTACTTTAAAAATGGGATTAGGGAGAGAAATTGGGGATTGAAAGTGAGTGCACCGTTGAGGATTCAGCCGGTGGAAGAAAATAAAGAAGAGAGGAGAACCCTCAATGGGGATGAATCTTTTGATTATGCTGCTCCACCTCCATTTAAATTGTCTGATATTAAAGAAGCAATTCCTAAACATTGTTGGGTTAAGGATCCTTGGAAGTCTATGTCCTATGTCGTAAGTGATGTTTTGGTGGTTTTTGGATCAGTAGCTGTGTCTGCATATTTTAACAATTGGGTTGTTCAGCCTCTGTATTGGTTTGCTCAGGGGACTACGTTCTAGGCTATTTTTGTTCTTGGTCATGACCAGTAATTTTTTGCTTTAATTTTCATTAAGGTTCACATATTATGGCTATGAATAGTTTCTTGTTCATGTTAAATTGGACAGATTTACAGTTTCTTCTGCTCTCGAGTTCTTGCAATTACAGATTTACATTGGACAAAATTCATATGGATTAAATTGGTAATGGATCCATTCAATTTGAATTGAGCCTGGTTATTTTAAAAACGGCCCACATCTGGAAGCCTAGAATAAGCCCAAACTTTAACTAAAAAAAAAAAATCATATTCCGGTTGTTTTCTTCAATTCTTCCCTTCCTTCCACAGTCTGTCCATTGTTTCGGCGAAGCCCAGCATGCACGGCCGCGCCCTCTCGCCTGGTGCTAGGTCCACCACTGCTTAGTCATCATGTTGGTCGAGGTCTCAACTCATGTCTTATGCCTATGTTAAAGTTTCACATATACCTCTACTTAGTGGAGCTTCAACTATCAAAGCATAAATATTTATCCCATAGTCATCGATGGACGAGCCATTAATATTTTTCATTTGACACGTGAATGCATAATTAAAACTTTTTTCAAGCTAACGTGGAGTCTTGGTGGACCATGATTATTTTGATAAGTAACATTAGTTTCCCAAGTTCAAATTTCATATTTATGCGATATGATTCATACAAATGATTTTTTATGTTTCTTTGCTCTAGTACCTTGATAATAAGAACATTGGTGTCCATATATATATATATATATGAAATTGGGATCGAAAGGAAATTTTGAGAGGACAATTGGCTTCACTGCTCCCCTTTTATTCGGAGGCATATACGCTAGGGGAAAACTGAAGCTTAGATATTATTTATCGAAAATATTGTTTCAAACCCCGAGATATTTGATCACATGTATTCTTTCAACCTAAGGCATCTATGCCAGATGGGAACGCACCAATTGTATGTAATTTTGCATACTTTTAGTGACTTGAGTACAATTTTAAGAAAAATGTAATGATTTGAGGCTTTTGAGTAAAAAAATATTTCTAAGGTTGAAATTTAAAGTAACAACATATTTGGTTTTGTCGACGACTGTAGCATGACACATGGTAGTTGCTAGCCTAAGGCTGCTAAGAAAACATTATGGCTTGCAGGGCTAGTCGATAAGCTAGGTCTTCAGCGAGGTGAAGTTCAGTTGGACTATGATAGTCAAAGTACCATTTATTTAGAGAAAAAACTTTGTGTATCATGTAGAATCAAGCATATAAATTTGAGGTTTCAACGATCAGAGAGTGAGTAACCCAATGTAACTTAAATTTTCAGAAGGTACATACTTTCGGAGAATGTAACGAACACGTAGACAAAGGCCATTAGTTTAGACAAGTTCAGGCATTCATATTCGTCATGGTGACAATTGCTGATTAGCTGGCTCGCATTTTATATATTTGGGGTTAGTTAATGGATTGGAGGGGACATGCTGGTAAGGGTAATTTCATTATTAGAATTCTATATAGATAATCATATCCTACCTTATTTTGAGGTTAGTGGATTATTTACAATGTACAATGGATGTAGATACTTTACCAAATCACTTGAATTTTCTGTATATTGATCTTATTAATTTTCTTCTTTTTATTATATTGTTCACGTTTGCACAAAGGGAAAAACAATAAATTTACTTCGACTTGGACTTGAACTATGAGGTTCAGTAGGTAACACTAGAAGTTATTGAAATTAAATATTCTACTATATCAATTTAAGAGCAACGCCTCATCTTTCAGTAGAATAAGCCAAGATTGACGATGTGGATTTTATAAGTTAAAAATTGTTAGGGTCAAGGTTTGAACTGTACGAGTTTGAAGGTTTAGTTAGGTCTTTTTGGTGGATAAATTAAAGGGACATACAAATATTTCATATCTAGTTGAGGACTTATATGTAAATCGCGTAAAATGTTAAACTGAATGACAAAAAGAAACTGGGAAAACCTATTCAAAGGGATATGAAATGCCCATTGACATTCGATCTCAAGAAACAAGTCATGGGGATCAAAATTGTTAGCGGGAGAGAGTAAGAACTATAGACCTAGGACATGTTGGTTTTGGTTTAAGTCTCGATTTCTCAATCAATGATCTTGTATCTCGTTTCTTCAATCTGAAAATCATCTCTACACATCAACATAGTAGGGCTTTGAAGAACATCAATGAACTTGAGTTAAAGCAAAGTAGACCATTATCCGACGCATCACGCACTAAATGTATTTTTCTTTTTAGGTGTATATTTTTTTAGTTTAGCAACTAAAGCTCTTTGGTTTATGCATCTCGAGAAGATTCTTAGTATCATCGAAGTATGAAATTCAGTACTCCTTGCTATTGATTAATTGACATATGCATATGCCTTGGTTCCAATTCCAATCAAACAGTGACATAGTATTAATACTAGCAAAAGAAATTTTCCATGCATCTCGTGGAATTGGTCATATGCATATGCCTTGGTTCCATTTGTAAAACTAAAGGATAATTATAATAAATATATGTTGAAGAGGAAACAAAGGAGCATAAGCATGATGAAGAGGAAATATTTTGGAACTTAATTTGTGTTACGTATTCAAAGTTATTTATTTATTTTCAATATTCAATTTGGAAGCAAATTGACAATTTAGATTATTTAAATGATTTTCAAATATTGTGAATGTGTTAGAAACAAATCTTAACTTAATTTATTGATGTGAATGTTGTTTATGTTGAATGTTAGTAGATGGTTTAATTTTGTTGAAGGCTGTAATTGAGTGTAGGGTTTGTATTAATGTAAAAATACATTTAAAAAAAATTGTGTGACAAATTTAATTTCTGTCTGATGTTTGTACATTCAAAGACTACTACATGTTCTACCTCGGCTTTAAGGGAAAAAAATGAAAAATTTACGCAACTTTATTTGAATTTTCAAATTATTTTTTTTTTTAAATTCTCGAAGAGTTTCTACTTTCTCTTGAAAGATAAGCTTTGAGGAATACTGTTCATTTGTGTTTTCTCCTCACAGTTTAGTGTTACATGTGCGAACAAAAAAAATGATTTTTTATGTCTTTCACAAGCCGCAATGAGGGAAAGTGATGATGATATTTCTACTTTTTTCCGCTAGTTATCAAACTATATAAAATCATCTGGTTTGGCTAATTTCCTTTAAACTAAGCGCAGCAACACAGTTTCTTCTCTGATTATTATTGTTCAACTTATTTCGACAACAACAAAAAACCATTTCACTCTCATATATTCAAACTCGACTAAAAGTTTCGAACTGTATCCACCTGAAGCAATTTCTTTTCTACTAAAGTTCCAGCGTTTGGATTCGTTATGGTCACTTGGTCAATATAAGGCAAGTTTTCATTTTTTTTCTCCTTCCAAAGAAATTGTTTAAATTAGTTGTTCAAGATTTGGGTTATTCATTGTTTGGATGCATTGTTTTCTTATTGGTCAATGTACTAAAAATTGACATTTATTTCAATTGTTCTCAAAAGTTTATCTATACACATTTTTGCCATGAAGGGAAAGGGAAAAGTCGGAAAGGAGAAAAGTAATTAAAAAAAATAATAATAAGAATTCAGAAACTGCGCGGAGACACATCCGCAGTGCAGCGACTTGTCTCCGCATAAGAGCACGGACACTCTCTCCGTGCTGTGATGAGGTCTCCACGCAGCGCGCAACGCGGAGACGTCTCTGTGTGCACGGAAAAGTTCTCCCGCGTGTGTCGAGACACGAGTCTTTGCGCTGCGCTACAATGTGGTCTCCGCGAGGTTAGGGTATGATTAACTTGTATGTGATAATTTTTTTCCAGCAAATCAAGTAGTATTATTAGTTGTTTTATTCTTTCATTCACTAAGACAAGAATTTTTGCTTCCATTAAATTAGCTATGAAGATTTTCTTGCGATGGATTCTTTGGAAATGTCTGTTAATTAAGAATTCGATTTTTGTAACATTAAAAGTACTTCCCAAAGTCCAAGTGAATCATACGTGGCTTCTATTTGCCAACAACAAACCTAAAGACAGGCGATAGGAAAAAACAAATTCAAACTCCTCTCATTGATCGTCGTAAAAGGATAAATAATTCTATGTTATCAGAAAATAATAATTTAGGTTCTTCCGCTCATGAATCTACAATACATCTTGATTTTGAAGCTTCTACTTCAAATCAGGAATTAACTAATCATGTTCAATCTAAATTACAAGTAAATTTTGAACCTATCGAATATACCAACGAATGCATACGTATTACCTACATGCACATATTGTCAACATTGTGGTGCATGAAAATTTTTTATAGAGAAACTAAAGGATTTTGTTGTTCTAATGGAAAAGTTAGACTTTTTATACATGATTCACGAACTGAATTGTATGATATATTTACATATAATGAAGTTACATGTATGGAATTCAAAAAACTTTAGCGCAAATATAATAATTATTTTGCGTTCACTTCCTTTGATGTAAAATACAATGAAGGACTTTTTAAAACATACAAAGCTATTTATACATTTAGAGTTCAAGGACAGGTGTACCATTATGTAAACCAACTTATGCCAAAAAATAATACGCAATTATATATGCAGTTATATTTTTATAATATAGATAATGAAGTTGAAAATTGTATGAAAATCTCTAGAAGATTTCAATGAATCTACTTTGATTATTTTAATGGAAATCCTTAAAGTAAATCCATATACTAAATTCTTTAGGTCTTTAAGTGATATGACCAATTTGCATGACCATCGAATACAAATAAGATGTTATACAGGACTTGATCAAAGAGTTTTAATACTCCTTCAACATCTCAAGTAGCTGCTGTATGAGTTGAGGATTATGAAAATGCAAATATTCGTGTTCATGATATTACTAAATACGATCATTCTGGTGATTCACACAAAGTTCATTATTATTACAGATGTTATGATCCTTTGTAGTACCCTTTACTTTTCTCATTTGGAGAATCTGGTTAGCATGAAGGTATTCAAAGATACAACAAGACGTATTTTCAAACTCAAAATTTGCCCAACTACGTCGCTTTTGGTAGCACAGTGAATTCTACAGTAGAAATCACTGAGAAAGAGGCTGCAAGTTCGCTAATATACTTTTGGATACTTTTTCACTTTTACAAAGTTAAATGTTCTAAATCAATGTAACATATGTTGTCTTATTTTTTGTGCAGTGCTTAATGGAATGAAGAAACGATCTCAAGTTTCTTGTCGTGAATACTATTTATATAAGTTACAAATAAAACGTTCTGGTAAGTCTGTGTTGCTTCATGTTGGTAGACTTTTTCAACAATATATTATAGACATGTACGTTAAAATTGAAACTGCCAGATTAGATTATTTTTGTAACAATCAGAAACAAATTCGTGCTAAATTTTATGAAGGTATTGTAGATGGTGTTCGAAATGGGGAAACAAGTGGGTACAAAATTGGAAAGAAAATTGTTCTACCACAAAGCTTTACATGTGGGCCTAGAGATATGTTCAAAAGATATTTAGATGCGATGGCTATTGTCTAATGTTATGAAAAATCAGATATATTTTTAACTATAAGATGTAATCCAGATTGATCAGAAATTAAGCAAGAACTGAAACACAATAATGAAGTTCAAAATCGATTGGATTTAGTTGTACGTATATTCAGATAGCAAAATTAGAAGAGTTAAAAAATTATTTGTACAAAGAAAATATTTCGGCTATGTTGTTGCTCATATATACATGATTGACTTTTAAAAAAGAGGGCATCCCATACATATCTATTATTGAATTTTAATTCATAAAATCTCGTGTTGAACAAGTTGATAAGATAGTGTCATGTGAAATTCATCATAAAAATAAATATTTGCATCTTCATTCTGTTATTAGAAAACACAATATGCATGGTCCTTGTGGAAATCTAAATCTAAAAAATGTATGTATGTTAGTAAATAGTGGTTGTAAGAATAAATATCATAATGATTATTGTAATAGTACTGTATTTGGTGATAACCCATACCCATTGTACAAGCGTTGTAATAGGGATATTTCTAGTAAAGTTAGAGATCAAATTTTAGATAATCGATGGGTTGTACCATACAATTCTTATTTCAGTGCAAAATTTGACTGTCATATTAACGTTGAAATATGTTCTTCTAATAAAATAGTATAATATTTGTCCAAATACGTGTATAAAAGATATGATCGTAGTAATTTTTTTGTTGACGAAAATAAAAAAATAATAAGGAAATGGATGAAATTCTGCTTATCAATTAGCTAGATGAATATCTCTACCTGAAATTGTGTAGAGAATTTTTTCTTTTAATTTGTCAGAAATTTGTCCTGCTGATTATGTTTTACAACTACATATTCAAGATCATCAGCATGTAACGTACAATAATAAAAATATTTTATCTAATATTATTGGAAATGAGTATACGAGAAGAATAATGTTAAATGAATTTTTTCGAATGAATGAAGCAAATGAATTTGCTCGAACATTGTTGTATCGAGATTTCCCAACCCATTTTGTGTGGAATGGAAGTGGAAAAATTTGGACTCCTAGAAAACAACACATAGTTATAGGACGAATCGTGACAGTTAATCCATCTGAAGGAGAACGCTATTTCCTCCGTATTTTTCTTAATCATATTAGAGGTGCAACATCATTTGATAGTTTACGAACTTCAAATGGAGTAACCATTGTCACATATCGAGAAACAACACTTTTACATGGTCTGTTGAGTGGTGATAATCATTGTGAAGAATTTTTATCCGAAACTATTTTTTACAAAATGCCCGGTTCTTTAAAACATCTATTTGCTACATTTTTAATACTTTGTAGTCCTAATCATCCAAAGCTATTATGAGATAAATTTAAATCCTATATAATTGACAATTATGTACATTAAAATATACCTATTGAAACTGTTGAAGTACAAGTTTTGGAAGACATCAATTCTATATTAGAATCATTAGGTAAAAACATCGACGATTATGGAATAGTTCCATTCTTTGCAAATATAAATGAAGCTCAAAGATTGACAAAAATGATTGCAGAAGAAATAATCAATTTTAGTATTGAAGGGGGACTTCTTTGTGCAGAAACATTAAATAAAGAACAACGATTTGCATATGATACAATTATGAAAAAAATAAATGATGAATCAAGTTATGCTTTCTTCATTGATAGTCCAGGGGACAACAAGACTTTTTTCATATAAGGCACTCCTAACTAGTGTAAGTAGTCAAAATTTCATTGCTTTGGTGACTGCATCCTCTGGGATAGCTGCATCTCTGTTGGCTGGAGAGCACACACCTCATTCAAGATTTAAAATTCTTTTAGAAACAATTGGTGAAGTAAATTGCTTTATTATCAAGCAATCAACTTTAGGAACATTATTGAAAATGTCTAAATTAATAATTTGGGATGAAGGACTTATAGTAAATTGTTGTGCTATTGAAGTTGTAGATAGAATGCTTAGAGATATTATTGATTGTAATTTTCCTTTTGGGGGAAAGTGATCATTTTTGGAGGGAATTTTTGGCAGGTTCTACCAGTGGTACCGAAAGGAAAAAAAGAAGATATGATGAAAACTAGCTTGGTTTTTTCAAACCTATGGCCTTCATATATACATTTACCATTGGTTCAAAATATGAAAGTAAAGTTAGATCCTACATTCTGTGCTTAGTTAATTAGAATTGAAGATGGAATAGAAAAAGAACATACTTGTAAATGCATTATGCTTCTAACCCAAACTAAAACTTTTGTTCGTCCTCGAACAAGACAAAACATAACAAAACTTAAGAAATAAACCATATCACTAAACTAAACAAATCTCCACTAACAAANTTATCAAATACCCCCAAACTAAAACTTTTGTTTGTCCACGAACAAGACAAAACATAACAAAACTTAAGAAATAAACCATATCACTAAACTAAACAAATCTCCACTAACAAATTTAACACTAAACGACTTACCTTATGCCTCAAGTTCGAATTTAAATAACACTTTAGAAAGATCCAAACAATATCAAAAGTAAATTTTTACTTATCCAATGCTCGATTTAGTGTGTGTGTGTGTGTGTGTGATTAGCCAAAATTGAACTCACACCCATCTTAGAAC
>CAIGRP010021989.1:0-14722 GCA_903798385.1 Fraxinus cuspidata | reverse complement strand
TAAATAATATGACTTTAATAAGTGCTGAAAAATGCACTTATCAATTAGTTCTTTAGGATGAGAAGAAACAAACCTCCATTCTTTTGATAGATGTAAATCATTTTGGACTTCGGTTGACTCTTCATCGTTTTGTCAAGCATTTTCTCCTTCTTGATGTTCATCTTGTGGATCTTCACTATTTTGATCTTGAATAGTCATTTGTTCGAATGGAGTTTCCAACCCTACTTCAATATCAATATCTTTCTCACGATCAAGAGAGTTAGTTTCATCAAAAGTAATATGCATGGATTTTTCAACGACTAGAGCTCTTTTATTGAAAACTCTATAAGTTTTACTAGTCCATGAATTTCCTAGAAAAATTTCAATGTCGGATTTTTTGAAAACTCTATAAACTTTACTAGTCGATGAATATCCTAAAAAACCACATCAGATTTTGAATCAAATTTTCCCAAGTTTTCTTCTGTATTCAAGATAAAACATTTGCACCCAAATACTTTGAAATAACCAATATTGGGAATTCTATTTTTCTAAAGTTCATATGAGGTTTTGGTTTCCTTTCGACTAATTAAAACTCTATTAACAATATAGCAAATGGTGTTAGTGATTTTGGCCCAAAAATATTTTGGCATGCTATTTTCATTTACCATGATCCCAGCCATTTTTTGTAATGTACGATTCTTCCTTTCTACTACACCATTTTGTTGAGGAGTTCTAAGAGCCAAAAGGTTATGTTCATATCCATTTTCATCACAAGACTCATCAAAGGCAATATTATATAATTCTTCACCATGATCACTTCTAATTGTTGCAATGCAGTATCATTTTTCATTTTGAACCTTTTTGCAAAAATGTTTAAAGGTTTATAGAGCTTTATCTTTAAGATTTAAGAAAAGAACCCAAGTGAAACTAGAGAAATCATCAACAATGACGACATCATATTATTTTCCACCAAACTAGCGGTTCTTGATGGTCCAAAAAATGAATGTGGAGTAATTGAAGTGGTTTTTAGTTGATGAGTGTAATTTGGGTTTAAATGAACTTTTTGCTTGTTTACCAAATTGACATGTATCGCAAATTTTGTCTTTTTCTAACTTCAAATTTGGTAAACCTTTGACAAAACCTTTTTTTGGAGATTTTTGAAAGAAGATCCATGCCAACATGACCTAATCTCCTATGTCATAGCAAGTATCCTCTTTCAAACACGCTAATCATTTTTCATCATTTTCAAAATTGATATTTATGATATAAACATCTTTGCTTCTACTTCCTATAAACAATACCTCTTTAGATGTAGCATAATCAACAAGACATTTAGAAAAATTGAATTTAATATGATAGCTTTTATAACATAATTAACTAATACTAAACAAATTATGTTTGAGGTCATCTACCAATGATATATTCTCGACAGAAGGGGAGAGATGATTGCCAATGTTTCCAATTCTAATGATTTTTTCCTTTGCATTGTCTCCTAATATGATCCCCATCCTTCTTTTTGAAGTTCGATAGTAAAGTTCTATCTCCGGTCATGTACTTTGTACACCCTCTATCCAAGAACCATTTGCTCATCATCTTTTTCAGTACTTCATAATACATTGCCATGAAGCACATGTTAGCAATCTCGTCTTGACTTTCATTTTCATCGCGATCATCATTGTCGCTTTTGTCCCATGTTGTTTGGAATGTCTTTTTCTTGAAATTTCTGTTTTTGTTTGGACACTATTCTCTTGTGAATTTGTCACAATCATAACCAACAAATTTCTTCTTCTTTTTTTGAAACTTTCGATTATTTTGAAAGTCTAACCACTTTTTGACAAGAAACATAAGATCATTAAGCTCTTGTTCACTTGTAGTTCCTTCTTCAAATGCCGATTAATCTTGGTATCTTTTACCTTACTAGTGCCAACATGAGTGACTTTTAAAGCATGTCATATATCATATGCGAAGTCACATGTGCTAGTACGATTAAACTCATTTCTATCTAAGGCACGATAAATTAGGTTTTTGGCTTTAGCATTCAAAGATAATTTTCTTTTATCATCTTCATCGTATTCCTCTCTAGGTTTAGAAATAGATTGATCGGGTTTTCCATCAATTTTAATAATTTTGGTAGGCACATAAAGACCATATTCAATGACTTCCCAAATATTATAATCTATTGACTGAATGTAAATCATCATTCTAGCTTTCCAATAATTATAATGTGCTCCATCAAAGAAGGGAGATCGATTTGTAGAATGCCCCTCGAGATTTTGAAAATTATTGTGGTTAGCCATTACTCGAGATTGTAAAATTTTAATTTGAAAATGATTACCTTGCTCTGATACCAATTGATAGCTCAAGAATAGCTAACCAAGAAGTGGTGAATTGACTTTTTAAACTTTTTCGAAAAATTCATCTAAAATCAAGCACGTAATAACTATAATCACTTGAATTCAATTTGTTAGCTGTTCTTGACCTAGTAGACGAAACTTTTTCCTGACTTTGATCTTGACTTCCTTCATAAGTCCAATTTGTGATGATAGCTTTTGATCTTTTGACGATCATCGATCAATTTTCCATTCCATGCTTTGAAAAACTATAATCACTTGAATTCAATTTGTTAGTAATTAAGATTAACTTGTTTGTTATAATCAAAACTCTAAGGTTATAATCAACCATATTTTAACAATTTCCCCCCTTTTTTATTTTGACAAACAAGATGATTTGCAAAGTAATATTGAACAATTGATAAGTTGATTTACATAATGATACACTTGACCATGAACTCTAAATGTGTAAATACCTCTGTACGATTTAAATAGTTCTTTATCGTATGAATGCAAAATGATTATTATATCCCCTGGTAATTTTTTTGAATTCCAAACATGTAGATTCTTTAGAAGTAAACAAGTTGTATAGTTTAGTTGGTTCTATATAAAAATTTTGTGCACCACAATGTTTACAATAAATGCATGTCGATAATACATATGCAGCACCTGGTACATTCAATGGGGTAAAAGTTCCCTGTAATTCAGGATTAGAAATATTAGACGTTTCGTTGAAGCTTAAAGAAAGCAACAACTACAAAAGAATTTAAGAGAGCCAATAGCACAGATGCTTGGTCATATGCACTCCAAATAAAAACTTTACCTTTAACAATTGGTTCACAAAATAGTGAAAGATATATTCAAATCTCCACAATATGTAATCAATGTTATAACTAACAAAACATAAAGTGCATCTTCTAAAATATACAACCCACGTACATGAGAACTCCACCAAAAACCAATTGTTTGAAAAAAATAAATAATCAAAACCACAATTATCTGAAAAGAATCTCACTCTTCAACCAAAAGTAGAGTAAGAGAATGATAGTTAAGAAAAATGAATAATTTAATTAGACAGATACAAAGGTTAAAACTAAGAGACCAATGCAGTAATCACATTAAGAAACATAGACCTAAAGCAAGAAAGGGGGAAAAAAAGGAAACATCATTAATAGAGAATTTGAATGTCGTATAAATGTTGTCGAAATGTAAATGAAATTACAAGTACAAACTAATATATTGTAAAAAGAAAAGACTGCGTAAAAAAAGAGGTTGAGTATAAAAAATTAATAGGGAAGAATAAACGTGCGAAAATATAAGAACAAAAAGAAATGAATTAACAAAACGAAAATTATACAATTAACCTACCTGATAAGGTTTCTATAAAAGAAATGAAGTTTAGAAAATTGAACACATGAGAATTGAACATGGAAAAATGAAATAATTACTTAACAAGAAGAGAAGAAATCGGACATTAAATGTAGTATGATTGAAGCTAACAATGAACTTAAGAGGATGAATGAAAGAAGGAAATAAATAAAACTTAAAATAAGTAAAATAGATGAAGAGAAAAGATGGTTGAATGAAAGAAATTGAAAACTTCTACAAAAAACCATGAGCAATCAACTGAAGAAAAAAAAGTGTATTTAGAAACCTTTACACGAAAGAGATCTCGCCACTGCAGTCTTTAGTTCCATGAGCTAAGTAATATAATCGAGCCTATACCTAAGCAGCAAAAATTAAAAATTAAAAAAAATTGATCAAACATGTTTTGGTGATTGTAAAATGATTAAACGTAAAATGATTCTACAAACTACCAGCATGATGTGAAGCTACAAAACTGGTAGATGTTCTTCAACATGAAAATCAAATAATTTCAAGAGTATGCATTTAACTTTCTTTTTCAACAAATAATTATAACTTTATTGCACAAATAATTGAGTAAGATAAAATATAAAGAAGAATTAATTTTAATTAACACAATACAAACATTACAGAATATTAGTTCTTCCACTCCTAATGTCTAGTGCTAGAATTTATCTGATTTAACTTACTCTATGCCTCGAAAAATACACGTTTTATACAAGAACACATTATTTCAATATTCGATGGCACATATTCCATCTCAATTATTTTTTACACTTTCAATCTACTAAATAACTCCAAGGGAAGAAAACATTGCATCTGACAATGGAGTGGAACAAATTTTTTTATTAATTCCCTTGAAATAAAAATACTACCGTATTCTGCATCAAACTGAATCCGTTGATTTAACAATCTAAATGGTCTCCGTAGATTAATTCACACAAATTTAACTCATGTTAAAAAATAAAAAAAAAATTAGGAACATTTTTTTACCACATGCTCTAATATGGTAAAAACATTTTCGTAACACACAGAACTAACATTCTTTGGGAACCAAACTTGTTTCGTTAATTCCCTTTCAAACTGCATCAATAAAACACGAAACTATAAAGAAACTTCGGGAAGAAAAAAAATCAGGTCGGAAGATGTTAATACTCTAACCACCCCATCAAGCTAGTGAAATGTTGAGGAACAACACTTGAAGATAAGTTTTCTTGCAATGCAAGCATTTTCAGATTCGGCAAACCCAGAAGATCGGAATAGTACCCAATAGACCACTATTACTAAAATTCAAAACTGCAAGTAGGTTGAGATTCCCAATGTTCACTATAATAGACCCAGAGACTTGTTTCCACTATAGTTTCAATCAAGTAAAATTTCTCACAAGTATCAATTCATCAGGAAATGCTCCAATTAAGTGATTCCCTCTAAATCAATGTCAAATTACCCACTTTCCTTTATAAGAACTGAATCATTGCTCATTTCTATTGGGATTTCAAGCTGCTAATAAGCAGCAAATTAACTAATTTCCTTTCCCCTCTTTCCTTTTGTTGTGGCTGACTGAAAGCTATATATATAAACATTGAAATACTAATATTGCTTTCTCCATTTGAATATACACATATACTTGCTCCTGTATATATGATTACAAAAATCTATTTTTGAGATTTCCCAATTTGCTGGAAGGTTGACTGATGGATGAGAACATCACTCATCCTCTTTAGTTGCAATTTGATACTAAAAGATTGCAATTCATTTCTTTTCATTCATGCTCTGTTCAATTTTATTTAATTTTCATGGTCTTCTCTACTAATCAAAGTATATTACACATATGCTTACCAATTGAAATCGATTTCTCTAACTGCCTTTTCTCTTCCAACAGTTTTTATTCCACGTGGTTTGTTGTTGGTTTTCTTCTCATCCCAACACAATTGAATTAAAATAGTTTTAAACATATGAAACTAACTTCTGGCTGATTTTATGCCATAGTTGAAAAATGAAAATAGAAGTTAGAACAATTAATTATCATTTCAATTCAAAGTAAATTGATATCACTTATAATCACCATTCGTATTTATGAAAATCCTGAGGAGTAAATTTAATGAATACTCATTCAACTTCAAAATCTTTACTACTTAACTTACTCACTCAGCTCTAACGAGTTACTCATTGCTCACTTATCTTTCCATATAATTACCCATCCATTACTCATTTAACTTCCATCTCTCTAAATAAACGGAAATTTACACATGGATAATAGAAATCAAACTTGGCAAACCTTTTCTATTAAATATTGACAACCTTGACAACTTGGAATTAATTTGGGGACATTTGTTCTCTCAAAATAACGTCTTCAACCTCCATCAACACGCCTTAATTCCAAACGCGGAATCAAAATCTCAATATCAAAACCCCTAATTCAGACCCTTAATTCCAAACCCCCAAACCTCCAATTAAGAAGATGTTAGTTCAAAACCCAATTCAAAATCATTAGAACTACTGGCAAGAGAAGGTGAGCAAAAGCCCTTACAGGCACACCATGAAGGTCGCAGTAGGGGGTACAAAAGTACAATTCATAGTCTTAAGAAGGCTAGAAATAGGAGCCCAGGTGGAAGGAGGGATCACAGTCCTATTTGGGGTTGATAATAGAAATGAAAATGATGTAATGATTGAAATGGAGATCGATACTATGCCCAAGGATCATTTGGGTCTTGGCTAGAGTAGGGGTTGAAAATGCTCTTTTTTCGGTGTAATGCATTTTGCAAAAGTAGAATAGCTCATTTTTTGTAATGTGTAAATTGTAGTTGGTTGTAATAATTGTAACTTGGCTTTATGTACTCTGTATTATTGAATGAATGGAACATCTTCTAACTTAGTTTGTTTCTTGTTTGTGGCTGAGTTGATAGTTTTGGCAGTTGGGCAGTATTTTGTGTGAATTAGAAGTTACTTTTGTACCTCAATTTGTAGCACATTCTTGTTCATCAGCAGATTGAGGTGCAAGAGTTATTTGGAATTATTGGAGTTAAAAACAATGGGTCCAAATGCCTTTTGCAATAATCAGGTGCATTCAGCTCATGCAATGAAATTCAGCGCATCAGCCACAAACATGATGCACCAGATTGAGTTGAATCAATGTAATGCACCAACCTGAGGTGCATCAGCTAAGCTGACGCTCCAAATCAGGTATTGATGCACCAGTACCAGAATTCAGGTGCTAATGCACTAGAAGCAGGTATATCAGCATCGAGAATTAGGTGCATCAGGTGGTATTTCATAAGTTCAGCCTCACACAAAACTAAAAAAATTACTCTTGAATCTAGACTTTCAACTTGGCTAGATTTATCTTTATGTATATGATTGAAATCATTTCCATCTCGATCCTGAAATTAGGAAATATAGTTAAAACCTTAATTTCAACTACATAACTTTAGAACATGCTAATTTCATAGTTAAAAAAAAAAAAAAAGAGAGACAAAAACCCCAATTGATGCATCTACCTTATCATGGTAACACTTGTTGTGGCTAGTTAAACCACATACATCCCCAAGTAATCTTCACTGTGGCTTTTTTCTTCATTCTTGAAGTGGAGCCGGAAGGAGTGTTTACATCTTCCTCTTGTTGCCTTTTTCACTTTTTCTGCTTCCTTCCCCTCTTCGTCACAACCCAACTCGGGTGGTTGTAAATGGAAAGTATTCACTTCCATCCACAATTTCTTACCGTTAATGGGATTGACAATATTTTCATAGCATTGTGGATATGTTTGCACTGTATAGCACTCACGCACATACTTTGTAGGATTATCCCCTTTGTCTAGTATAACAGCAACCCCATGCCCACATGGAATCCCCGTTAAATCCCATCTCCTACATGCACATGTCTTGTTTGACAAATCAACCACATATTTCCAGTAGGACATTTCACATAGAATTTCGGGCCCCCAGACCATTCCACTTCACACTCTTTAGCTATTTCCATAGATTTAGCTAATTTTTTATGGATCTTAGGACACAAATGTCCTTTTGCTCTTCTCATCTTATCTCTCCTTGATTGTATCATCTTCATGTAGCTAATATGCATGTTAATTAACATAGACAAGATTGATTTCTCCTTATCCTTTAACACTACATTGTTGAAAATTTCACATAAATTGTTAAGCACTATATCACTATTTACCTTAGTTGAGAAATGAGACTTACTCCATTCACGTGGATCCTTTTTCATTAACCACTCATATGTAGGGGTGGGCATGGGTTGGGTTGGGTTGGTTTTTGGCTCAACCCAAATCAACCCAGCATGATTGGTTTGATCATAGTTTAACCAACTCAACCCGTGTAAAGGTTGAAACACAATCCAACCCAATCAAGTATCGGTGAGGTTGGGTTGGTTGGTTTGTGATAACTTGTCAACAAAGATTAAATTAGGTGGGTCGGGTTGGGCGAATTTATAATTGACTTATGACTTATATAATATTAGGTCTCTATATGTGCAATGACCAAAAAATCTGAATTATTTTGGCACTTCATACCCGAAAATGTTACATGGACAGATTGATATTAAATTATATGAGTCATATGCACCTGTACTCTCATTCGTCTTTAAGTGCCAAACTCTTAAAATCGGCCTTAAAGAAATTTGTATACATGTGCCTCACAGAAAACCTATGTTCAGCATCAGGGTACAAATCATCAATAACCTTTTGTAATCCCTTCAGCCTATCATTCATATAAATACATTCATTACTATTCACAATCTTTAAATCTTCACCCAAATGACTAACAAACCATCTCCAACTTCTAGCATTCTCAGTCTCCACTAGTGTGTATGCTACTAGGTAAATACATTCATTGGCATCTAGTGTCACTGCAACAAGCATATGTCTGCCAAGATTCCCTTTCAAAAAACACTCATCTAAACCAAAAAGTTGCCTACAACCACTCATAAAACCTCTCTTGTAAGCTTATAAACATATATAAATCCCTTGAACTTAGACTCATGCATGGTAACTATACATGTAGATCCTGGATTGCTTCTCAAAGTCTCATGAGCAAAAGACCAAAGCAAGCCAAATTGGTGTTCATTAGAGCCCTCAATCAATATCCTCGCTTGTCTTGTGGCCCGCCATGCAGTAACTCTATTGATTAGTAATTTCAAGTCATCTCTCATAGCCTTAATAATGAGTTCCGACTTCCAATCAGGGACAACCTTGAAAGTCTCTAAGTACTTCTCAGTAATATACTTAGTTGTACAATGCCTATTTGTTTTGTCTCGTATGCATGTGTGCTGTGAAATGAATGTCTTAATTTGCACGCAACCCTTCTTCTTATTCTATGAAGCCCAAATCTTCCACTTGCAATCCTTTTTTTGAACATTCCACGTGCTCTCTTATCATCATTCACCTTAAACTTCAATTTATGCCTAGTGACAACTCCATGATGTCTAACTGCCTTCTTAAATTCTTCTATATCCTTGAACTCTTTTCCAACCTCCAGTTGTGGATTAAACTTCTCCATTTCAGCATCATAAGTGGAAAAATGATAATTATTTTCCTCACTCGAAGAATGATCAGTGTGCAACACCACCTCAAAATATGCATAATATGGATCATCCAATTCCGAGCCATCATCTTCACTAGCTGTTCGAAATTTAAGGCCCGCATTTAGACCAATCACAACTCTTTCTGGTACATTTCTCTGATAATGAAAACCACAATTGTCCACATCATCCTCTGAGTCATTTAATTGGCAATCAAGTGGCGCCAAATCTTCACCTTCATTGTTCGTCATGGAATGCAAGAAGACTAGGGTTAATGTTTGTTTCATCTAAAAGACCGTGGTTAAGATATTGCTACAAAAGTATGGCTAGGGTTTCAGTGAATCCGATTAAAATATTGCCTATTTCAAAACATTTAGTTTAGAATAATTTAGCTAAACATCATTTTTTTTTAACTTCGTGCCCTTGAGGAAACAAAGCATGTTCCAACAAAATAATATAAAAACCTACCTTCTCGTGGCCTTTCTTGCTCATTTTCCAACAATGCACCTTCCATACAATTATTGTCCATATGAAGGCGTTGTGGGTCACCTATGCCCTCCATTATCCAAATAAGAGAAGAATTCCCAAGCCTAATAAGTTGATTTGAGGGAGAATTTTGAAAAATTGATAGGAGTTTTTATTAATTTTCTCCTCTAGTGAAGAAGTGTCGTGAAAATAGGTAGAGGCATGATTTTAAGAGAAGATATGCCGTGGGTTTAATTCCAGGTTGTCAAGATTTAATAGAGAAAGTTTGCCTTACTTGATTACTGTTATCCACGTGTAATTTTTGTTTATTTGGAGAGATGGAAGTTACACGAGTGATGGATGGATAATTATATGAAAAGATGAGTGATTATTGGTAACCTATTAAAGATGAGTGAGTAAGTAATAACAATTCTAAAGTTCAGTGATGATTGATTAAATTTACTCATATCCTAAGTATGAGAAAAGGAAAGAAATTGCTAATCTTAACAGACAGAAAGTATAAAACTAAAGTAATTCTTCAAATAAAGATTTCGTGTCTTACCTTATATTATAGCCAAAACAATTTCTCCAAGTTTAAGTTTCCTGTTGCTTTTTCCCACTTCTCTGTTTTTATGATTTTTATTATTTGAAGTGGTATCCAAATATAAAGATTGGTCAAATACTTCTTGTTCACTTTTTTCTTTTGTTCTTGATGAGTTCTTTCTTCTCCCTCTAGAATTAGTAAAGTAAAGAAAAGGGAAGGCAAATGATTGAATTAGGCTTATAAGGTTTGGGTAAAAAAAAAAAAAAATCTTATAAGGTTACATCTCAACTTTAAAAGCATGAGGCTCAAATTTGAGGTATTTGCATAGGAAGTTAAGAAATCGCATGGTGCATACATATTCTTAGATTTTATACACAATTTTGCCCGAGCCACGAGCCTAAGTACCACCTAGACGGTCTCTTTAGAACACGTATCATAACATATTAAATCACATTAGCTAGAACTTCAAATGGAATATTTGGTCGGTGTTAAAAGGATTATTTCTTTAAACCACAATTTGAAATAATATATTTATTCAGTGTTAGAAGGAGTTTTTCTTTAGCCTAAATACGAATAAGTAAATTTGCGATAACCCCAAATAGTCATGCTTTATTATTTATGATGACCTTTCTACCTGCTAACACTTCTTAACATAACCTGCGATTTACCTCCTTCACCAAGGCCCATAGTAGGGCAGGTGGTGACCGTCAAGGATGCGGCTTATCCTTTAACAAAGAGTTTATCTTGAAATAGTCAACTAAAAAAAAGGACTTTTAGTATTTGGGATTTAAGATTAAAAGGGAAAAGATTGCAAGACAATCGATTTGTAATTTGCAAAACATAGCACGTTATGCTCACTAGAACCCTTGATTCTTGTATTTTAATTATCAACCAAAATTTCATAAGTGGAGAAGAGATCTCTACTTTAATATGTCAAATTAATCCCTTGTAACGTGATTATTGGGTTAGATGGCATACAACAGTTACACATCTCGATTGTTTAAAACTGATTTGCAGGTCCTTAATCTAAATGCGTGAGTTTGAATCTTTGTGACAAAAACTTTAATTCAGGGAGGAGCCGGGGCTAGATTACAAAAAAACTTTTATGTTGGGCTGAAATATAAAAAAAATATATAAATAAGTCCTACATAAAATATTTTTACATTATAAAGATAAAAATTGCAAGAGCTACTCCAGCCAGGCCCTAAATCTGCCCATGTTTCCATGTATACGTTAAATTAAAGTTAGAAGAAAAAATGTCAACCACTTAACGTCTAGCTCCAAGTCATGTAAAGAGCTAAGTTATATTTTAATGTCTACATTGACATTTCTGTAACTTAGGGACCTAGATTCAGACATTTATATAGGTTGGGAACTCAACATCTTAATTTTAAAGATTATGGGTCAAAACCACACTACATGAAAAGTTGAGAAGTTCCACCCTAAATTTTCCTTTCCAAACAGTGCCATACAAGCTTTAATACTTTTTCTCTTTCCATCTAAAATCATTGTTTTCCATATAAAATTTCAATACATTTCCATCAAACTTGTAAAATATTAATTTATCACTCGAAAACTCATAGAATCCCATTGTTTACAGCATTGTTATTAGACCCAACCTGAACGTCGACTCGGACAAGATACTGGGTTTCGGGTTACTGGTTGAACCGGTGAGTTATTGCATAAAATCTACAAACAAAAAATTTAAGTATAAATTTTTTTTATTCAGAATTATATTTTTTAAAATCATTTTTCACTAATTTTTTTAGTCTATAAAATAAAGTAAAATATTTGACTAAAATTTTTATAAAAAATACTTTTAGAAAACGTATATATGATAAATTGGATACATATAACTTATTGCACATAAAAAACATTAAAGTACTCTACAACTCCAATGGTGAGGAATTAAATCTTTTACTTAGAGGTCCAATGTTCAATTCCTTAGACCCACAGCATTTTAAAAGACATTTTTGAAAACCGATCAACCGGCCGGATTAACTCGGTCATAATCACCAGTTAACTTGGTCAAAGTTGATTTTTGACCGAGTCATGTGAACTCCCATAAACTACCTGGCTCGGACAAGGGCTAGGGTCACCAATTTTTCGGGCCGGGTTTTACAACTATGGTTTAGAGTACAAAAAACATTTATAGCCTTTATAATAATTTAAAATAATAGTTAACTAATTTATAAGTACATTGCATAACACCGAAATCCCTTTCATTTACAACATAAAAATTTCAAAAACGAAATCATCACGATCTAAGCACCCCAATGTCCGGTCCAATCACGATATAAGAGCACGTGTAGTTTACAATAGTTCATAAGATTAGATATAATAAATAAGATTGTAAAATATTTTTAGGTAATTGGAGCAAAACCCCACTGACCTTTGCGTCTATTGTAGAATGCCCCTTATCCTTTTATTTTGGCAAAATACTCCCTAAATTACCTTTTTGGTGCTGAAGACTCCTCTACTATCCAATTCCGTTAGTTTAGGTGTTACAAAAAATAAAGATGACCAATAACATAAGGGTATTTGGCGCAATATATGCTAATGTTACTTGTTTTGCACAATATCCCCATAACATTTTATTTTGTTGCAATATCTCATAACCTTTTATTTTGGCGTAAAACCCTCTAAATCATTCCAACTTTGTGGAATACAACATTTTTGTCCTTTTTCTTCATAAAACATTGTAAAATGATGAATTTACACTTCTATTTAAATGAACAAAAAGAAAAATTAAGAACAATTGCAATCAGACTCCCAAATTTAATTTTTTTTTTAAATATGTAAATGAGTCTAAGTAAAAAAATATTTAAAAAGAAAAAGGAAAAATTCATTTTTTCACACGTTTGCTGAATATGCGGAAAGGTGGAGTGTTTTTTTTTTTAACATGTTTCTTTTTAATTATATATTTTTTTAGTTAGACTCGTTTGCAGATTTTGAAAAGATTTAGGACTCTAAGAGGATTTACACCAAAATAAAAGGTTAGGCGGGTAATGCACAAAACATGTAACGTTACGCTAGGGGGTATTGCGCCAATTGCCCTTATATTATTGGCAATTTTTACTGTTTGTAACGCTTAAACTAATGAAACATGACAATATGGGGTTTTCCACATGGAAAGATCATTTAAGGGGTATCTACAAAAATGAAAGGATAGGGAGTATTCCTTACGTCACTTACCCAATACATTTTCTTTAATGCTTTTTAGTACTATCTAATTATTTGTGAAAAACTTGGCATAAAAATTTAAACAAGAACTTAAAAGGTTATATTCTTAGTCTAATTTCACCAAGCATTAATAGAATATTTGAGGCCTATTTTGCTCAAAAATCTTATTTTTCATTCAAGCTCTGTGGGCATTCCAACCTTTTTTTTCTAATGCTTTAATAGAATTTTTGACACAACTGTGGGCATTTTTCTTTATTCCTAAACTATTTGTGCCATACCTAATTGATGGAATAATTTTCTGACCAAGAGAACGTCCAAATCTTTATTGTTGGATCCCACTGCATGTGCATGGATCAAATTGCGCTAAATGAACCTCATTCTAATCGTGGCATGCAAATAAAACAGTGTAAAAGCTGTGAAACCGCGGTTTGCATACAATGATAATATCCTAAAATACAGAACTTCTAAATTTTTTCCCTAATTCTAGTTTTTGATATCTTGTTTGTCTTTTGTTTTTTTTTTTTTTGGTTTTTTCAAATATTCAAAATTTTGATCATCCACAATAAGTCAATAACCCCCACAGTATAATAACTACAAAAGCTCAATTTTCTCGAAAAGAGAAAATAAACGGCTCAGATGAATTTTTATTTTGTCCGCAAACATTTTTCTTTATTCCTAAACTACCGTGCCATAACTAATTGATGGAATAAATTTTTGACAAAGAGAACGTCCTAATATTTTTTGTTGGGTCCTACTACATGTGCGGCGATCAAATCGCACTAAGTGAACCACATTCTGATCGTGGCATATAGAAATAACATTGTGAAAAGAGCGTGACCGCGATTTGCAAACTGTGATCACATCCTAAATATACAAAACGTTTATATTTGATCCCTAATTCTAGTTTTCGATATCGTGTTGGTCTTTCTTTAAAACCATATATATATATATATATATATCTTTCAAATTTTGATCGTCCAAAAACTTATTACCCATAATTCCAATCAAACACGCTTTAATACAACGATGTACAGTAACAACAATATTTTATGACTTATCACGAAAATGAAGAAGAAAAAATGTCGAGCTGTGATGAATCGAAAAAGGTTTAAAAAATTGAATCTTAGCCCATTTGATAAGCCATGTAATCCTACAGATAATCCCCACGTAGGGCCAGCCCTGAAAATTTTGAGGTTCTAGACAAAAAATTATCATGAGGCTCCTACACATAATTTTTTTCGAATGTATTAGCATCAAACATGATCAAATTAAATAATTTTTCATGGTGAGAAACATTAGACATATGGTACCCACTCACCATTTG
>CAIGRP010021984.1:0-23644 GCA_903798385.1 Fraxinus cuspidata | reverse complement strand
TTGTTCAGTTGTTCCTTCTCCTTTTCCTTGGCACAACCAGAAAGCTACAGGCTCTCGTTCTGAAACCACCCTTAACTCGGATTCTTCTATGGAAAAATGCACCAACCTAACACCACCAGATCCTTAGATGTCTTAAACTTAGTCTTTCTATTGACTTTTCTAACATCCTGTCACCAAAGAAAACCATGCTGCCAAAGGAACATATACTCCAATACTAATTATGACCTTATTCATCGAGTGGCCTACAATAACTTCAATGTATGTATATTTCCAGCCTCTAATGTTTCAATGTTTGTAGCAAACTATATACTTCAATGTATGTAGCAAACTGTATTCATTCGACAATATAAAAAATACGTTAAAACAGTGTGTATCTACTATTTATTAGGGAGATCAATGAAACACACATTAACCATACTAACTACCCTGACATCTATCCAGTTGAAAAATATACAAAAATGGTCATTCAAATACGTCAAAGTTTTACATGTTAGTTCATTGTGCAATCAAGCTAATGTGTATTAGAATCATCCAAGTAAAATGCGCCATTACATACAATTGGGAGTTCATAGATAATGAGGGGACAGAGAGGGAAAGAGGATCAGGCAAGAGCTGGTTAGCCCTCTGCCAGTTGGTACTTTGGCCATGAGTGAGAGAAATGGGGTGGAGCTGGTATCGTGGATTTGGGTGAAAGATATTGGGCAGTAGAAGCCACAAAACGGTTTTTTGCTACTTACTAAACTGCCACCAGAAGCTAAAAACTCCAGGTTCTTCAGACTTTAGGCATTTGTTTAGCCATAATTGAATTGCTGAAAAGCTATAAGCTACATAGGAAACCTTGCGAAGGGGGATTTTTTTTTCTAAATACACAAGGCAGCTTTATCACTGATCTGAAGCAATCAGATACAGGTTGTGGTTGTTTCTGCTTAGTTCAAATTTGATGGAATCAAGTAGGAAAAGGATTGTGAATTCAATTGTTATTAGGATTTCATATTTTTCAATTTCTACTTGGAACCTTCCTGATGCACAGACTGTTATGAATTGCACCTGCTCAATGTATTTTACTGCTGGTTAGACTTCAGAGTTGGGGGTGACATGGAGACGCATCATTACATCTGTTCAAAGGAAGCAGCCGAGAAGGTATAGCACGAATAAGTGGGGCAGGATAATTCTGCCTCAGACAGGTTCATTGAGTGCCACAGGGCAAGGCTGTCCCGCCCTATCCTATCCCAACTCCTGACCACGGGAATGGTCCCCCTGTGCCATAACCTCGCCATTGTATCTTATTCGGACTAGTTTTGCTTCAGTGCCCATAATTTTGGTCATACGTCTTCACAAACTTCTTTTCTGCGAATGTGCATCTGTTTGTACAGTTAATTTATTGTGTATTATGTTGTTTGGCAGAAACTATCATTATTAGAACATGCACTGTGTAAAGCAGATTCTAATGATCCTGCAGTTATTTCTGCCACTATCAGTGAGTTCTCGTTGGTACCAAATTTGAAAAAAAGGAGTGATTGCCACAGGTAAGTATAATCTTGGATCTGGCATGTTAAAATCTATTTATGGGGGACCATTGAATATTGACAAAAGAATTACATACAATATATGCATGAATTAAAAAAGTAAATCTAATCATCATTAATAATTATCTCCACTCTAGCCACCCCCACTCCTCAATCTGGCCTCTTAAGTTTGTGAATCAATCGTGTTATGTCATTTTACCAATTCCACTTGGAGTATATGCATCTCTGTGACCTTTCTAAATGTGACTTCATTACTTTTGTGCCCTTTTAATGAAGAAGCCTTCATCTCATAGACCTCTTTTTCAAGCGTTTCTGTGTTTCTTGCACGCTCAAAAATGTCAAGACTTGCCAACGTCAAATTTTTTATTTTTTATTTTTTCTTCTTTTGCTTATGCAACCTGGCAACATCTCATTTTCTTGCGACTACATATACAGGTTGAACGTCATCAATAAATGTTTTTCTCGGAGAACAGTTGAAGAGATTATATTAGCCCTTGTAAGTTGAAAAGGCGAATCCATACATGCAAATTATATGAGACAAAATTTCAATTAATTTTATTGATGTTGCTGCATGCTCAAGCAATGGTTAAATTTTAGCATTTAATTGACCAATTTTTTGTTTGTATATTTCTAGGAAAGGGAGGCTGCTAACAAGGAGGATGAATGGATTTCTTCTACAATTCAGTCATTGAAGAAAGCGTCCCCGACAAGCCTTAAAATTTCTCTTAGATCAGTATGGCCCATTTTTTATTTATTCTTCCTACTTTGTGATTTGCTTAGGTCAATTTTCTGTGTCAATTTTATATTTTGATTATATGTATATTTTTCACTGTGTGTGGGGATGGGGTGTGCGCGTGGGGGGAGCACTTGGGAATTGTTTCGAATCGGGGAGCGCTTGAGAATTGTTTCGAATCTTAAAGACCCGAAAAGTGGAGGTTTAAGATTAGATTATTTGTTTCGTAGCTTTTTTTTTAATCAACCTCCACGTGGGTGGAGTATTTCCTCATACTGAAGAAAAGAAAAAAGAAAAGGACAACAAATTTAAACAGTTTAGTGGATGGGAGCTAAAGACTGAAACGTACAAGTTTTATATCTCATGTTGAATTGATGGGAAGGAGGTTGAGTTTTTTTACCGGTGGGATGGAACTACAAAGTCAAATTTTATTTTAAGGACAAAAATTTTCGGAATTTGATAGATCGTCACAGTTTTAATTATGTTAATTTGGTTTGCATGTTCTATCCAGATTAGAGAAGGGAGGCTCCAAGGCATAGGTAAATGCCTTGTCCGAGAATACAGAATGGTTTGTACTGTCATGCGAGGAGAAATAAGCAAGGATTTTTTCGAGGTGAACCAACTCAACTTGTACCCTATATAATCCATCGCCTGTAGATGTCTGAAGTCATCTTCAAATGCAGGGATGCAGAGCCATACTGTTGGACAAGGATAAGAATCCAAAGGTACATGGACATTCCACTAGTTCTTGCATTTAGAATTGCGCGCACACACACAAACAGTTCTGTGTTCTTATAGAGACTTTCCTTCCCCCCTTTCTTCTTTTCCAGTGGGAACCCTCCAAGCTGGAGCAAGTCACCGAGGATATGGTTGACCGTTACTTCTCAAAGATAAATGACAAGGACTGGGAAGATTTAGATCTCCCAAGAAGGTCGAACATTCCTCCACATGCTATTGCTAAACTCTAAATTTTATCTCAACAGCTCCGTGTCTCACACACACATAAATTAGCCCAGAACTTGGTCTGGGACGCTGATCTTTTTCTTCTGTGGCTGTTTCTGCGACTTATAGTATTCAGACATATAAATAAATTTGAGTTGTAAAATTATATTGTGATGAACGCTACTCAAAAAAATCTTTGTTGATTATACTTTTAGAGAAATAAATATATGATTATGCAGTAGTTACAGAAATTATAAGTAGTCCTGTCCAGCACAAAAGGTACCATGAAGATTGAGTTCTTCTACCGTATGCTTGGATGCTCGTAACACTAGTTGTAGAGTAGACGTCCCTTTAGACCGTTGTTGGGACTAAATTTAGGGGCTATTTTCAGTAGAAGATTGGTTTCAGTGAGTTATCCAACATTGTAGAAATCATTTTGAAGGCACTAGTTTATACTTTGTGAAAAGTCTACACTAGTTTACAAGTACACTTGCATTTGTACCAATGTTTTAAAAAGACATTCGGGGTACCGAGATGTTTTGTTTTAGGGGTGACCTTTTAACAAAAAAAATATATATATAATTAATAAAAAATAACTAAGTTCATATTACATCGTAGACATTCTTAAAAAATATTAATAGAACAATTTAAAGTGTGCAAACAAACAAAAGAAAAGTCTCTCTCTCTCTATATATATGACGATAAACAACCTTTTTTAGTGGCCAATGAGCCATTCTAAAATTGAGTCCATCAAACTTTTATGTTCTGTGGTCATAATAAACTTTGAGGCACGCGTTTCAAAATTGAAGCGTATACGTCCAAGTATTGCTTCACAATCAAGGTCTTGAGACGTCTTTTGCACGCTTCACTTTGAAGCGAACCTTGATGCAGGTTTCAAAAATTTTTTTTTTTTCAAAAAGAACCACGACGGGTACATCACACTAGTAAATGCATAGACATAGAATTGATCGTCTACACAAAATAAAGATATGCGCGCTCGAACGCGCACACCTAATTTTGCCTAAAATCAGTAGGTCTGCGACTATCAATTTATTGAAAAAAATTGTGATGTTGAATTGTAACAGCCTTGGCTTTATTACAAATATTGACTGAAAAACAGTGGTTTGGTTTTAAATTTTTGGTGGTTAAACTAAGATTCTGGCAGACTTCAACACTTGCAAAAAGTGATGTTGACTATTCAACTCTAAAATCACTATCACAGAATTAAAATCATTTAATTGATGATAGCAACAACTTAAAGAACTCCCTTAATTTATGTTATATCTTGCCGACGATGCAATTGCTGGAGCAGTTTTTTCATAATTTATGTTTTTCTTATTAAAGATTTAATTGCTTTAAATCATGTAACAGATATAGTGACGCAAGTAGATATATTAATAGAATTCAATTTCTTTTTTAATGCAGAAACGCCCTTCTGCCAATGTACTGACACGACGAGTTCTTTTTATTTTGGCACAAAATAATTTAATTTATATGTTTATTAGGAGTTTTATTTGTTTCTTTAAATATGTATTTAGTTAGAAGATATAGAACGAGGGTTGATTATTTTTAATATTTTGCAATAAATTTATAGACCTTGGGAGTTTTTAAAATTTTTCGATCCAATTTTGGTACACCCTTGAATCAACAAATTTGTTGATCAAGTAAAATATCCCGTGGTAAATAAATGACTTCTAAATTCGGTTTTTAACATTAATTGAAACTCATAAAATTTAGTTTGATGTCGTCCATTTGAATAATGATATCTAATACTAGTGATATTTAATACTAATCTAGGTGTTAGCATATGTTATGTTATTAAACGGACCTTCAATATTTTTATTTAATTGAACATAAAAGATTTGTTATCTATTTTTATTAGAGCTAATCACCATATGATGTGATAATAAATTGTAAGACTAAAAAAAAGTCTCACATCCACGCATTTCTCCCTTGGTTTGGCTAAAAAAATTGATACAAATATAAGTCAAAATCAACAATTAATTTTACATACACATTTCATAGGATCTAAAATTTTTATCATTTTTTAACTACGCATTTAATTAATTTTTATGAAAATTTACTAACAATTTTATTTTTAGCAAAATCAAACAGTGACTTAATCGACTTGTCACGTCACATCACGTCATATACATGCCGTATAGACTACGATCACTCTAATATATATATAAATAATGTTATTTCTTCTAAAATAATATTAATCATTAATTTTGCTAAATAACATTATTCTTGAACTCGTGTAGCACAAGAAACGTTTGTAATTCTTTATTAGTAGTCATCAACCAAGGTGCTAATTACCACTAATCGCTGGTTGGTCCGTCCAATATTCCTACTTTTTGTGTAGTGTTCCATAGTCAATCAAACCTTGTCTAATTCGGGATTAATTTCAATTTTGGTTACTAAACTTTCAGTCAAACTTCAATTGAGTTTTCCAGTCATTAAACTTTAATTTAGTTTCATTGTTAATCATTATGTCAGCCAATATTACTAAACTTAATGTCTCAATCTTATAAGAACACTAAAAAATGTCACCTAATCATGGCATGACTAGAAATATACGAGAATAAATCATGTTCAAAAATCGATATAAATTATCCGACATAACATACTCACAGCTCTTTTCATCCTCAATTTCAATGTTTTTACAGTCACAACATATTTAGGTGTTTTAATTTACTAAGAAACGGAACTAATGTTGTAGTGAGGCAAACAATGTGACAAAGATTAAAAAGCAAATTAAAATTTAATGATTTAATTATGAAAATATAAAGTTGGTGTCCTAATTGAGATTTCAATAATTAAAATTTTCGCCTTTTTTATTTGGCAATATAGTGTTTGCTTATCAAATTTTCAACTAGTTAATTTTTCAATTACATATTTCATTTTTTTTTTTATCAATATTCGCTAAAATTTTTATAACATAAATATTGTCAAATAACCCCTTAAAACTTTTTTTTTTTCAGTAGCTATCAGTCTACACTAGATTCGATCTTTCTTGAAAGATGATTTTTTTAATTAATTTAAAATCATCCATTTTTTTTGAAGCAATATATTATCCAATTAATATTTTAATTATTGTCATTCATGACTTTCTCAAGCTTTAATTCAAGGGGGAACAAAGTTTCCTTTGAGCTAATAAAAAACAAAAAGCTACAAATCGTGGGCGCTGACTCGAGGGGCATAAAATCTCAATTTGATTTCGATATCCAGAAAATCACTTTATTTTGATAAAAGGTTATATGACTTAATTAAAACTCGTTTGATAGGATTTTTAAAGAGTTAAAAATTGTTTCTATCATTAAGAAATTACTCTTAATATATTTGTATAATTTTTTGAAAGCGAATTATCTGATTAGAAATTGTTTTAGAAGAAGTTGATCTAACATGTGTCAAAAAACCACATGAAATTAAGTTTGTAAAATATCGTGACAAAAAATGTAAATGAAAAAATAGATATAGTTTGTTTGAGTTTTAAATTACTGAGAATAGGGTAATTTTTTTTTTTTTTTAATCATGGAAATTGCTTGAAAATTCTTGTAGTCGAATTGCAATCAACCTCTTATAATAGCTCCATATTTAACATATTTCTCTTTCTTTCTTTTTAACCATATTAATTTTGATAATTTCCAGGTTGCATTGGTGGTGGTTGCTCTTCCAACGTGATGCCATTGGACCTGATTAACAACTTGTTCATTCAATGGGATACTCGAAATCATTAAAATCTAAATAACTAAATGTTGAGAAATCATACGAAGAATTGTAACAATAAATAAATAAATAAAATTTTAATTTCTTTGAAAGGGACAAAGAAAATGTCTCCACCTAATGTCAACAATCTTTCTTCAAAATTATGCCAACGGGTCGATCTTCACCCCGCTTTCTTTAATTTCCTCCAATATGGTAAATTCAATTCGTGTCTAATTTCAATGGGAAGCGTGATTGTTTATGGATACTCAAAATTAAAATTTTCTCCTAATCCCATCTTCTCGGAAAAAAGTAGAGCACGTACTTTGAAAGTTGTGATTGTATTAACCAATGAAGAAAGTGCATGATGTGGATATTATGATCCCATTTGATCGAACTTCTACTTTTATTTTTATCTCTTGTAGAAGAACTGCTTTATTATATCAATTTTTTCTAATAATTTTTAGTCACATGAAACATTCTTAAATAAAATATTCAAATATGTTCAATATAAACTTCTTAATCTCATAAACAACTTTTAACTTGTCAAAAATTCTGACTAATGGACCCTATAATTAACATAGAAGATTCTTTTCCAAAAATACGAGAGTTTCATGTTCCCCAAGATTGGGGGAAGTAAACTTTACTCGTTATTTCAAAATGGGGAAGTAAACGACTCAAGTTTCCAACATATAAATTGACAACTGCCAACTACTCCTTCCCCAAAAGTCTTATGTATGCATTTAAACCTTTCCATATTAATTTGTTTAGGATCGGTTTGAAATAGTTTCTAAGTCAAAGAAACATGGGGAGGAACGACCGAACGAGTATTTCATTAGCTTTATAATCTCCTCTTTTTTTTTTTTTTTTGAAATAAAATGAAGTTTAATTCCTCAAGTTTGTTTGCAAAATTATTAGTGAAAATTAAAGCACTTTAAATGCTACTGTTGNGTTTCTAAGTCAAAGAAACATGGGGAGGAACGACCGAACGAGTATTTCATTAGCTTTATAATCTCCTCTTTTTTTTTTTTTTTGAAATAAAATGAAGTTTAATTCCTCAAGTTTGTTTGCAAAATTATTAGTGAAAATTAAAGCACTTTAAATGCTACTGTTGAACTGGTAAAGATGAAAGAAAATGCAATTTATTTAAACCAAAAAGAGGACATGTTTTGTGAACAATAGAGTAATGTGCAACATAACATAATAAAAGTAAAATTTCTACATTTAATTACTTCATGAGAGGAAATAAAATCACTCTCTAAGGTTATTTTTGGTACATCGTATCATGGTACCAATTTAATAAAAATAAATGTTGAGCGTGGAGTTTTTGTTTAATAAATAAATGTTGTTTAATAAAAATAAATGTTGAGCATTGAGTTTTTGTTGTTTAATAAAAATAAAGGTTATTTTTGGTACATCGTATCATGGTTCCATTAGCTAAACAATTTTTTTTGATAAATATCAAGAGCCACGACAAGGGCAGTATCCAAGCAATGTCTCTTCAACCTTCTAACATTCAACTTATATTTTTGCAATGTAATGTGTTTTAAGATTTACTTACATACAATTTTATATAATAATAAATATATTTAGTATATTAGAAATGAAAAACATAGTTGACTTATTACTAAAAGATAGCTTGTAACTAACCAATATCTTATGACAAAAACCCTCTTACTTAGGAACAATAGCATTATTCTTCTAATAAGTATAAATAGATAAAAGATCTTGCAAATATCGATGCTTAATTTATGTAAAGCACCGATCATCGGTAGCATGACACAAAAATTAATGATGAATAAATTCGTGATATGTCTCAATAATTAAATTATATCGTTTTATCGGTACTTCGTTGTACTTGAGAGGTTATTTGTCGGCATATATACAGATTAATACGTGGCTAGCTAGCTAGTATAAATAAAAAAGGCACACTAAATTCATATTATTAAGGAATTAACAAATTCATGGTACAATATTTTCTTTGAATCTTGAATTTTAAAGAATTTCATTTATACATATGATCAATGATATATTACAGTTTGATTCATTTCTATGTTAAAACATACCAATAATATTGTCAACGAAAAAAGGAAAAAGAAAAAGGGGGTACCAAATCATCAAATCATATTTCCTTTAGCTTGATTCATTTTCCAGCCCCAGCCCCAAATAATCCCTCAACTCAATAGGGAAACAAGGGTAACGGCGCCACCGTCTGCTATGCAACTTAAAGATTTTCACCACCCTATCCTTGGTAGTCGACCGCCCACTAATATGCAACAGCGCCACCAGCCTCTTCACCGTCCCACACACCAACAGTTCCTCCAAAACCCTTTCTGTGGAATGAAAACTGCATAGCAACCATACAATTTTAACACCAATTTTTGTTGCAGCTTCTGACACTTTCAACAATTTCTTGGATATGGCTGCAATTCCTAGTTCATGTTCAATAAAGGCCAATCTTCCATCAGCACATTCGCATATAAGTTTGATTAATTGCATTATTTTCTCACATTTTGATCTGTTTGAGTCTGGAAGAAGCTCAACTAGGGTACAAACTGCGCCAGCTTCAATGGCTTTTAGTCGGCTTTTTTTGGATGCATCCAAGATTCCTAACAGAACTTGTAGGGCACATGAACTTGCCTTTGTACAAATTTCATCTGATATTATTTCTAATAAGGACTTGAAGAATTCTATACCTTGATCTTGTGCAACATAATTCCAATGATAATCAGCTTTAGCCATCTTCTGAAATATTGAAATGGTACAAAACCGAGCCTCGGCGCTTCCTCTTTGAAGCATTATAGCCATAGATTTCATGCATTCAGGCTTCATCAACAACTGAATTGCCTCATCATCTTCATCTTCAGAAAATGGCAAAAGCTGCAACACCTCTAAAGCCTCTTCACAAGCTCTAAACGTTATGAAATCCGAGCTTTCGACTAAAATCTGTAAAATTATCCTTACAAGAACCTCCATACCTCCTGATATCATGAAATCAGCCTTTATTTCATCTCCCATTTCAAGAGTAGACTTGAGTTTCTTCAAACAACTTGCCTTAAAAGGCGTCGACTCAATTGTGCCAAGAAGTGTCATCAGTTCATCATGTTTGATCGAATGTCGACCCGCTGATGATGAACTGCATGATTGATCACCAGATTGTGCATTTCTCCATGCAAGAATCAGCCTCTTGAGGGTATGATTTGGAGTCATATCTAAACTCTCAATACACTGCATTGTAGCAGGACATATATTCTTCTTGTATGTACAGAACCACCTTTCGATATTTTTTCTCTCATATGTGACCCCTGTAGAGATTGTTACAGGATCTTTCATGAGCTCCATGGAAATGGGGCATCTAAAATCTTGAGGGAAATCCATTGATGGATTTTTCTCCATTTCCATTGAAGCTGAAACAAACTTATGAAGGGTCTCATATATAGTAATTTGCGTGAGAAGTGGGCAGTGGAATAAATCAAAGTCAAAACTGCCATTACAAGCTGTGTAAACATGGAAGGGACAAGGAAATTATTGGAGAGTCTGAGAATTTTGAATACTATATCTAGCACACTAAAATAAATGTTTTACTATCCCAAATTTACGTATCATTTGCAATATGACCCCTAAGTTATATATATTCTTAATAGACTTTATTTTATTAGCTTTATTTTCTTTGGTGGAATTTTTTACTTTCGTTTTCCATTTAAAATATATCAAACATGTAATAGCCGTTGATATTCATTTCTCTTCCGTTTTTCACTTATAATTATGTTATTTACCATTTGAAATGATATTTATTTCTTCTCATTGTTTCATTTAAATATTGAATCGATTAATTTTCGATATTTTTTTTGGCTACACCACTACTATAAAATGGTGGTTGGAAAGTTAATTTTTTTATTCCAAAATGTTCATTATCAATCAATGTTTTAAAAAGCTCGTCCAGCCAACACCTAGGCATCGTCTACTCTCGAAATTTGGACAAAACGTCTCGTTCCATGCTTAGGCCTTTTCTTATCAATTCTTAAATGACTAAATTTTTTCCTTCATCTCTTTCATCTTCCTTAGACACGCTTCATTAATTTTTTTAATATCAATATTTCATTAAAGCTCAGAATGGAAAATAGCACCAAAGGATAAGATTATTTATAAATTCTTTTTTTTAAATACAATATTGTTTATAATTGCTTTGATAAAATTGTGATATCCGAAATGAAAGCATTTTCTAAGATTTAAGAAAGAAAAAGCCAATCAACATTAAAAGATATGAGTAATGATGTAGTATAATATATTTTTAAAAGGCATCAAGGAAATGGTTTAATAGATAAAATCCCCTCAGCAGTTATTATTACTATTATTTGAGAAAAGGGTAAATTAGCATAGAACTATAAACATAGGGGCCATTATAGAGTATACAAAAAGTGAAGGGGGGCGAACTGAAGTCTCCCCTTGAGAGGGTTGACTTTAAGACAATATAGAACTGTTGAGCAAGATTTGAGTTAACGTTAGCGCACGACATTGTGTATAAATTGTCAGAAATTAAAACTGATCTTTTATTTAAAATATAATTTTGTTTACATAATTTCGGCGAGGACTGCGATTCACACGTTATCATTTGAAAACACAGGGGGACTGTTGAGCTGCCCCTCTCTTTCAAATTTTTTTTTTTAAATATTAAATAAATTGTAATGGGAGTTGATAAATATATATAGTTTACCCCGCACAAGAACACGAGAATTCTACAATTTAATCTCTCTCGAGTTTAACAAAAACAAGGACGACGTCAGGGGAGGAATAAGTTTTTGTCTCACGATGTAAAATAAATGAGTCATAACGATGTAATAAATTTCAAAGCTTGTTTTAGTACTATATCGATATTTATTGTCATCTAATATTTCGACGTCACTTATATTAAACAGTCAATTGCAAAAAAAGAACTTCAATGCAATCCATGATGCGAAATTACGTTTTTTACATTATTATATACTGCTAATCACATCATCTAAGGTGAAACTTATGGATTTCTTCCAAGTATTATCCATTAATATTTTATTCAATAATACTATTTATTGATGGATGGCAACAATTGATAGGAGTAAAATAAATAATATTTAGAGTATTGTAAATGTTTTATGACTAAGCTTATTGATTAATTAAATTTGATGGTCAAACAATCTTTTTGTTTTATTTAACTGTCAGTCGTCAACTTTCATGATTAAGAGTTTGTATATAGAATTATGGCATGTGTCTAGCATATGTCATCCATGTGTAAAACAAGCTAAGGTCAGACGTTAAAAAATTAATATATTTTTACTTAAAATCTACCCTTAGATTAAAGTAAACATTTCCCTTGTGGATTTGGTTAATTGGGAGGCATTGAAAGATTACAATTTGACTTGATTTTAGATTTTACGTAAGAAGTAAAAAGGAATTATATATTATATGGTATGTTTAGTAAGAAAAATATCTTAATATCATGCATTTAGATATATTTAATAAAGCTTTCTTTTTACAATTAATGCGTTTATATTACAATTCTTCAACTTTTTTTTTTTCCCAATTCGAAGTGTTCTTTTTTCGGATTAGGAAAAGTGCTTGCTTTTATAATTCTCCGTTCATATTAGCCATTTCTAGTGTGAAAATTTGCTACGTGATTCTCCAATGTACCACCTCTTTTGATTCTTCTAGATTACGTTCTCAAATTTATGAAATCGTCAACATTTATAAACATGTTACAAGTGCGGTACATTTTTCAAATAATAAAATACCGAAAGTAAGAAGATTTATCAAATGATGGAGACTCGTGCTAGCACGGTGTCCTAAATGAAATTGCTCGTTGTTACGCCATGTTAGCCGTTCCACATTTTTATGTCAGAGTATAATTACCCGAATTCTATTTGACCCTACCCGAATTCTTGTTTCTACTCTTCAATCTTGGAGCAGGCGGCTTTGTTAATGGAAGTACGCCAACTTGACGCAGTATAAGTCTTCTTCCACGTCTGACTTACCCCTTTTCGTTATTCTGACTCTAGCTGAATTTTGGATTCGTACTAAACAAACATATAGAAGAAGTAAATAATGCTAGATTCTGGGAAGAAAGAAGACATTTTCTCAAACAAGAAGCGGAAAGATGCAAACACACGTAAGTGCGATAGAAACCTAAAATCCTGTATGTGAGAAGATCTTACTAAAGAGAATGCAATGAAGAAAGAAGATACTCTTAGCAAAATCAACCTAATTATACACGATTAATCAAAAAGGGTCAAAATGTAAAAAGGATAATGTTGACTGGATAATTTATAAGATTGAACACAAAGGGATGAGCATCTAACTCTTCTTACATTCTTACCATACAGAAACAAGTATCCTAGAGCTTTATGAACTGTGGATGAAAAATTAATTTATCTTGATAAGACCCAGCTTAATAATGGAAAACTAAAAGATTAAGATACATCTGCTAAGAATTGCAATTGAAATTTGTTGGGCAAATTGTTGTCAAACAACCTCCAGCGCTATGATGTTAAATCGGTAAAATTTATTCAATCGACATCTACCAAATGACTGAATGAAATATCAACATCTCAATCAAGATAACTCGACCCCAAAACCAAGTGAGTCATTGGAAGCAGCCTAATTTAGTTGGTGTTGCTCGTGGTCCATTTCCTTTCTTCTTGGACGGCTTATAAGCATAGGCCCACTTAGTGATACTTAGCCCACTTGTTTACCTATGTTGGGCTTGGCCCACTACTGTAACCTAATATTCCAAATATATATGTTGTCATCTCCTTTGCTATGGTTTGCCTACAAAGAGCACACACCAGAATATCAGCACAGTTACAAAGGGTGCCACGAAGGCATAAGAGTACAACTAAAGTTTCAGATTCTCATCTCTCGATTTTACGATCCTTCAGACGTGGTCTGTTCTAGTAAATTGACTTATCTCATTTCAACACTAGAGCGTCATCGTATGTGGTGACAATAAAATTGGGGTTACCGTGTGGGATAGCCATTGTCTGTGCTAGAAATTAGGAACTACTTACCTTTAATTGTTACGTGATTGAATTATTCATTTGATAAAATCTGATTACTATTTCTATGATATATTGTGTGTGAAACTGTTTGATTGACATATCTCTTTATTGCACCGTTAATTCCACTATAATACTTAGACCTTATCCGTTTGAGCATTCTCTTAATTTAAGATCGAGAATCTTATGAAACCCTGTGAATTTAAAACGGAGTATATTGTTTGCAACCCTAGGTCTACTTTGTGTGGATAAATTGTGATTCAGTGCATTTTTTATTGATTCTTGAAAATGACAATTCACAATTTTGATTTGAGAATTTTTAACTAAAAATGTGACTTTTCAATCTAACAACAAAAAGCGAGAGGTATTTTGATTCAATTTTTTTTTTAAAAAAAAAACCATTGATGGCAATTTTTTTGCTAATTTTTCAAAAGAACAAAAAGAAAAAGCCAATAAACTTGCTTATACTTCAATCATTTTACACTTGTCCGATGTTGTTTTGAGAAAAGTGGGTAAACTTAAAACCACTAAAAAATTTTGAAAAAAATTAGAGGACTTGTATTTGCTCAAATCTACTATGAACAAGCTTTAATTGAGAGTTTTTTCAATTTTAAAATGGACCATTCAAAAAATTTTGTTGACAATTTAGACGTGTTTAACAAATTTGTTCAAAATATTGTTAACTGTGAAGAAACGGTGTCTGAAACCTACAAAGTCATAATTTTGCTTAATTTTATACCTGACACTTATAAGTTAAAAATGTGATTAAGTACGGTATGGACACTTTGACGCTTGAAATTGTCATTGACTTACTTAAAAGTAAGGAGATTAAAATTGAAATTGAAAAATATGATAAAAAAAGAATGTGAAATTCACACGATGAGGAATAGAACTTAGTTTAGGGTAGGTCTAAATCAAATTCTAGGACAAAGGTTAAGAAATGCTATGGCCATGGGAACACGAAAACAGATAGGGTAAGTGTGGTGAGATCTTTTTGTATACTAATTTATGCATTTCTTAACCTTAGCTAAGTGTTAGTCGTTTGATTCATTAGCTTGGTGTTAATCTGTTGTTCTGTGTGAATGTGTTTGAAAGATCTGTGTTATCATATGTTATATCTTCATTGCATGTTGTATAGACTCTTAATTGATTATCGTGATTATCTGTCTTCTACTTGGGTGTTCTTGACATTAGTCTTGATGAGTATATATAGTAGGTATGATGTGTTTCGAGTCTGAAATACGAGATAAGGTTCGTGATCCTAATTTTATTGGTTACCTTGATTATGTAAATATAAACTTTGTATTTTGATTGCTTGCAGGTTAATTGGATATCAATGTGAAAATTAACATTTCAGGCTCATTGAACTGTAAGCATATTATAGAATTGTAGGACCATGTAATAAATTGCAAAAAACAGACCATTGAAATCAGGAATCCCAAGTAATAATGTGCTTCAGCAATACCACATTGAGTGTCAAGGCAGAAAAAATATTGGGAGGATGATAATAAAGATGACATAATTGTATGATATTGATAATATTATAAATGATTAAGCGTCAAAGCAGATTTTATAAGGAAATAGTGTGTGTATAAAGTATTTCGTCATTGCTCACATCCTCCTCTTCCTATACAATCTCACTCACTGGAAGCTCCAACATGCCACCCATAATAAATGTTGGACCGACGCTCTCTGCCTCAATATATTCACCTTGAAATCTCTGTGCAAATCCCAGATCACTACAATTAAGGAACCATGCAAGAGAACATCTAATCCCCTTGCTTTGTAACCTTTGGTATCTTGGTTTAATCCTTAGTTCCAAGCTGTAAGTGAAGTATTCTAGGAACTCTACAAGCTCTTTCATTGGCCAGCCCATTTCACTCTTGAAATAGTAATAACTGTTTTTCATGAGTCAACTTGGAGAGAGAGTAATTGGGGACACTTAACAACCATCGTTGCCACATCATTAGCGGGAAAACCCCAACCAAGAAGAAAGCCAACAAGTTTCGTAATCACATTTTGGTTAAGGCTAACAATTTGTGGCATCTTCTCAATCACACGAGCAAATCCGTTAGGATCAATCTTGAGTTTCAAGTTGAAAAAGTATTGTCGTGAAGACAATTTAGCCTTCAAAGGCAATCCAAGAATTTGCTGATACTGTGCAATAACTGAAGCAAGTGTTTCCTTCCTAATCCCAAAACTCATCAAACAGTCAACATTTGATTTCACAGTTTCTTCAAGATCTTACCCAAGTATATATGCTTGCTTCTCAAACATCCTTGCCAAAATCTTTTTAGGTAAATCCAATTAGACCAAATAATCCACGAGCGGCTTAATCCTAGTACCAACCATCCCAAGAAATAGGGATATTGTGTCGCCATTGGGCCTATGTCTCTTGGATTTACCCCTATGCCAACTAAATATGCTATGGAAGTACTCATCGTCCCCTCTAACTTAAACCCTAAAAATTCTGGATATTTTATCAAAACATACCAATATCTTGCTTCTCAATATCAACTCCGCGTAAAAACTTAACCACATGTACAAGCTCCACCACAACACTTGCGTGGGGGCACTGTGGATAATTCTTTAAAAACTCACCCATCCTTGCTTTCGGTATTCCAATCTTCTCTAAAGTACCCTAACACCAGATTATATTTTCTCGTACACTACAACCAAGCATTAGTGGGTACTCATTAATGTCATCAATCGTGAGTCCTAATTTCTGCAAAAACTCGACACGCTCGCGCATGACCTCAACTGTCGATGGTAATTCAAGGTCCTCTAGTTCATCAGTGAGTACACCTATCATTTTAATATAGTCGCAAATAATGACCCTAGACACGAGCTTTTCCCTTCGGCCTTGGATTACACCCCATGTAACAGAAGGCATCTCGTATTTAGGGAATTTTGATAACTGGGTCGAAAAATGTTTGCAATAGGTGTTAAAAGCATTGCACTTGAGGGTTTAGAGGGGTTTAAGGACTGGAAAAAGAAACGAGCTTTTTGAGGTTTGGAGCAAAATAGACTGTAAAAATTGGATTTTTCTTAAAAGGGACTTCATTTGTGTCAAAATTTAAGGAAAATGGTTATCAAAAACTGACTGTCGATTGGTGAAAGTTTAAGCGCTGAAATTATGTTTCACCATCTGTATCTGCACCCATGTATATAATAAGAATTAGAACCCCGAGATTTATTTAGTTTCAATAAAGAGACTTATACGTACGTGTAGAAACATAGGATCCCGGCCATGCTATGAAGAAATTGGCGCTCTGCGGGAAAGAAGAAAAATGGGAGTGTTGAACAATGACCCGTATACCCAAATTGTAGTTTGGGTGGAGTTTACTAGGGGCGGTCGAGCACTAAAGCAGGTCTAGGTGCCTGCCCAGCCCAATTTCACTTGAGTATTTGAAGGTATGTCTACGTGTACGAACTAAATACACTGTGAATATTATCACAGACTCGAAAGAATACGCTATCTAACATCAACAATGTTGTTAAAATATCAGTTTAGATTATCACACTTGATATATTATACCAATGATGTTGAAATGCTATTAGAGTTGGGAGGATAAAAGTAAGTGTAATAGTATATAAGGTCCCCACCATTCACTATTATTGTCGAAAACGTTCATACTTTTTATTTTTTGACATTTTCATCGTTATTTCCACATTTTATTGCGCAAAATGTCATTTTTCATCAATTTTCTGAATTAAAAATTATAAAATGACAAATATACATTTCTCTTTAAATAAAACAAAGGAAAAAAAAGAAAAAATTAATTGCAATCATAGTCCCAATTTTTTAAAAAAGCGCAAATGAGTCCCAAATAAATTATTAAAATGATCATTAGTACATAATATCCTTACATTTCACTATTATTGCAAAAAACATCTCCACCTTCTATTTTTTGGCATTTTCACATTTTATTACACATTTGATTATACAAATCATCAATTTTATCATCATTTTTTTCAATAAAAAGATGTGAAATGACGAATATATCATCATATTTAAAAAAAAAAAAAAACTAACAATTAATTGCAACCATAGTCCCAATTTTCTTAAAAAATTGCAAACGAGTCCCCAACAAATTATTTAAAATTTTTATTTTTTTTAAAAAAGTGAAAACAAATCCCAATTATATTTATTTAAAAATTAAAAAATTTTAAAAAAATAAAAAGTGCAAACGAGTCCAAAATAAATTATTAAAGAATTAGAAATTAAAAAAAATATTTTTTTTATTTAAATAGGAGAGTATATTTATTATTTCATAGTTCTTTATGTTCTTTATCGAGAAATTGAATGAAAATGATGGTTTATGTAATCAAATGTATAATTATTGATGAAAATATCAAAAAAATGAAAGATATGGTTGTTTTCGCAATAACGGTGAAAGGTAGGGACATTATGTACTAATTACATTTTTAATCATTTATTTGACAAATTTGCGTTTTTTTTTTAAAAATTGGGACTATGATTGTAATTAGTTTTTTCTTTTTATTTTATTTAAATAGAAGCATATCTTCGTCATTTCACAAATTTTAATTGAGAAATTAAATAAAAATGACATTTTGTACAATGAAATGAGAAAATAATTGTGAAAATGCCAAAAAAAATTGAAAGTTATGAATGTTTTCCACAATAACAATGAAAAGTGGGGACAATATGTGCTAATTATCCATAAAAGTAAGGGTATATAACTATTACATTTTACATTTAAAACAAAATGATACACGTCATAGAATGAGTATCTTTGGACCCCACATTAATAATCACGTAGGGATGAAAACAAGGACTCCATGATTTCAATTTCAAGAGTACATCATTAGAGCATCTCCAAGAGTCTCCCTATTCATAATAATATTTTAAAGAGTAATTGTTTTGACTCACTCTTAAATTTGAGTTGTTTTGGCTCAATTTGAATTTAAAAATACTTCTTCAAAAATTACATTTTGAAGGAAATTTTGTTCAAGACCAATTAAAATAGATAAATAAATAAATGTTGTTATTTAACAGATAATGCTATCTATCTAGACTCGTGAGGATCGTGAGTCTAGGACCTTCATTGACATGCAATCTTAAAGAATACTTGGAATTCGTATCCCTACATTTAAAATGACAAATCAATAAATGTCACTTAAAACATTATTTTAGACCATCCTCTTCCACGTCTGCCCAAATGGGGTCCTTATTAGATTGAATGTCCTCAACAAGAATGCATTTATGGACAGATTACACCTTAAATGGTCTATGTTTTCTTTCAACATTGGTTGTGCAGTCTAATTAAGTTCCATCAACACACAAAAATCATGATAAGTTACTAGCAATGCAGCGTCTTAGCAAGGATAAATCCATAGTTTTTGGATTCATCATCACAATTACATCTTTTCTTCCTTTCTTTTTCAATGGGCAGTCCATTGCCTATGAATAATAATACAAGAAAAAGAAAATCTTCAGGATCATTCTCCGAATAATATACTCTCTGGAGTAAAGAAATCAGACAAAATTGTTCGTAATATTTTCCTCTTTTGTTATCCTAAATGTACCAGTACAAGGATTGCAAAAGGAAAATTGTGGTTCAAGAAAAGATGAAGGGCCTCGAACTAATGCCTCTATTGCCTTCTAATAGTAGAATGTTTATCTGTAGAACGAAAAGAGAGAAGAAAAGAATGCGGTGAATTCTTCTCCCGGCTATTCATTTGGAGTAGAAACTCGGTTTATTCTTCCTAAGCAGTTATCCTTAGGCCTGGAATGCGGTAAGTACATCAATGGACATGCAGGATTACAACGTTCGAGCCTGCCAAAAGGACTTATCATTAGATACTTTATAATTTGAACTGAACATTATTCAGACCATCTAATTTTTCTCTTTGAATAAGAACAATAAGAGTGTGTAATTAAGAACGAAAAAGCTGAGAAATCATATCTCACTCGTAATTAAGTAGGAAATAATGAAGAAAAATAGCAATTTCGAGCTTGGCAAGATCATTTCCGGGGCACAATCTGCTTCCACCTCCGAAAGGAAGGAAATTTCCTGCTTTGGGTGTAAATCCCTAACGGTAGAAATAAACATCACATAGTGCAAATTAGTATAAGCATAATATGTCCTCGTTTCATTTAAGAAATGGTTCGAGACTCACATCCCATCTTGAAGGATCAAACTTCTTTGGGTCGACGTATGTTTCAGGGTCCAAGTGAACACTCCTAAACCAGACCAAAACTTTCCATCCCTGAGGAATGGTGTATCCTGAAAAAAGAGCACGATTTAGAACTCCTCTGGAAAGTAATCTTTATATTGTTGTAGCACATTTCTATCTGCTTTTCCATCAAATTATTTTGTAGTCAGCTCAATAGAAAACTAACTAATATGTAACGGAGTTGTACTAGGAAAATTCAAATAAGCAATGATTATAGTTTAATTACCACAAATATTGACATCTTTCTTTGCCTCTCTGAATACCGTAAGTGAGAATGTAATCACACGAAGTGTCTCATCAATTACCTGTAAGATTTTGAAGAGGATATAGTGTTTCAAATGTGCTGATATTATCTGGTGTAGTAAAAGCTAAATCTTGATGAAAACTATAAAAATTACGTACCTTATCAAGATATACCATTTGCCTTACTTCTTTAAGGGTTAGTCCCTTCTGATCAGGGGATCTTTTCCTCACAATTTCCTCTTGCTCTGCCTGATTTCATTCATTCATATTAGCAAGAAAACTACGTCAGAAAGGGTAAACCATAAACAATGTTCTTTTCTCCGAATCTTGGCCTTGATTTAGCAGAACTTTCGATAGTAACAATGGAGGACTTGATAGAATCAAGGTCATATACCTTAGCTCTTTTGAAGATATCGGGATGCTTATGTAGAAAAAGGGTTGCCCACATAGTGATGTGACCCGAAGATTCATGGCCAGCATTTAGGTACATCACCAAAACATCAATGATTTCATCATCGTTTAATCTCCTACCATTCTCATCTTCAACATCCATTAGAGCATCCATCATGTCTTTTTTATCTGTAGGTTGATTCCTCCTTCTCTGTTCCCGTCGCTGGTCTACTACGGATTGTAGAGTAGCGACAAGTTTTTTACGTGCCTGAAATGGTCTAATAACTTATTTGAGCACACATCAAGTCCAATTTCTAAGAATACAAAAAAGATGGTATCATGCTTCATCTTGAATTTGTAGTTAAATGAGCATAACTAGACCTCACCTTAAGTGCCTTGTGATAAGCAAATCCAGGAATATTGATTGCCATGGCTCGAACGCCATAATTTAGGTTGGTATACTCCCTCTCCAAGGCCTCCATTACTGGCTCACTCTCCGAGCTCAAGAAAATGTAGATAATTATCTTGAATGTAAGCTTTCGAATTTCGGTTAAGAATTCTATCTGTCCCATGTTTGCCCATTTATCCAAAGCTGTTATTACATTGTCTTCGATATAGCTCATGTACATAGATAATGACTCGTGTCCATTCACGGGGGCTGCTGTTAATTTGCGAAGCCGCCTGTGATCTTCGTCAGAAATGCCGAGAAATGAGTTCTTCCCAATGAGATTCACTGTGGAAGTAGGCCAGCCAGGTTTGAAGGCTTCATCATCTGTTAAAACTCTCCGGCATGCTTCGGCCGTGGTAACGATGATACTAGGACTACCAAACATGTGTACCCTGTATAATCCAGCACGTCCATATCTGCAACAGTTGTGCGTTAGTGTTGTTGTGTGTCATATTTGTAACAAACATGGAAACGAGATTGTATTAATCTTTACATGTACTCCATTATTCCACATTATAATGAGAAAGACAGTAATTTTTTCGGAAAATGAGCAGTTAAAAAGAAGGAAAAACTTTTAAATTTACGTGTAATACTATTTTATTGGAGAATGTGTGTTTAATAAGAAACAAGGAAAAATGAAGTTATAATTTAATGAGGCCAAATGGGGACTTGGTATTCCGAATCTCATCGAGAGGAGAGCATTATGTTGGGTCGAAGTGGGCCAGCCTGCCCCATAGCTGCCCTAAAAAAACCTAGAGAAATGCTATGCTCAAGAGGGTGTCAAAATGGGCAACACAGTCAAGGCCAGAAAAGCCCAAAACACCAGGCTGAGCTGTGGCTGGCCCGCCTGGCCTGCTTGGAAATGTGTGCAGGTTGTAGCAGGCTAGTGCTTTTACAAGACATCTCTAGCTAGAAATGAAAGTAAATAAAAAAATTTAACACCTTATTTGATGATGCATTTTAAATAGTGATTTGATGGAAAATATGCGGTTAAAAAATAAGGAAATTTTTTTGAATTTGCATATAATATTATTTTATTGAAGAATGTGAAGTTGAAAATAAGAGAGAAAAATGTATTTTTAGAAGAATGATTATCAAAACATGGTGTAAACAATATTAGGTCTACTGACCACCAGCAACCCCAAGGGGACGGGCTTAGGGACTGAAACAATTATGTGACGGGCCGCTCTGTTCCGTGAGGAGAATCAAGAAGTCCCAACCTGCCTCTGACGGGTTGAAACAGGCCGGGCCCATACAATTTGTTTAGTCACTTGTCACTATCACCCCTACTTAACACTTCACTTGCTCGTGGACTCGTGGTCGTATATTTTTGGGCCATGTACAAAATTTGTAGGAAAGAGGCATGTTCAGTATAATAAGTAAAAGTTGAATTGTAATTTGTCTTTTATATTACCTTCAAAATTCACTATACCAAACAAGATGTTATGAAAAAGAATCGATTTTGATTGAAGATAAGGACATGATAGTTGAATTCTAATTTGTCTTTTATATTACCATCAAATTCACAATACGAAACAAGATGTTGACCTTACGAGACTTAATGATCAAAAGAATCGATTTTGATTGAAGATAAAGACGTGATATGTACTGACATGACATATCAAATTATCAATAGAAAGAGACTACATACTATAGAGACCCATACGCAACTGATAAAATATATTTGATCATTATGGGTATGGGAATACGAATCCAAGAAAAATGACAACAATTGGCCTGCCCTTCTTTCTTATTTATATGGGGTCCATCCATTTCTTAAGTGAATACAATGGATAGGACAGGTATGAACTAATAAAATATGCTTTTGGTATATTTCTTTTTTAATTATGTCTAATTATGTTTTTGTACCATTCACCAAAAACTATGACCAAGTCACATGACCAAATATAAGGATCAAGACATGAAAATTCCAACTAATCTTGCAAATGGACCTCAGCCTAATCAAAATAATGTGCCTTTATTAGACATGTTGAAAAGGTATGAAACTAACCATCATGCTATAGTATCATATAGATTGACATATATTTTTTTAACTTTCTCATCAAGTCACCTGTTACCACCTAAACTTCCATCACAACATCTATCAAAATCCTTCCAGTAAAGTAGTCAAATCCTAAAACTAAATGATCTCTCTCCCCACTCCCACTCCACTCCCACCAGCTCCTTCACCAACATATGGTCCATCAAGTAACAGGTACTTAAGTCCCCAGACATAGCTCAATGATACAAAGGATATGAGTGATGTAGTCTCTGCTGAGCTGACAGTCGCAGTGTAATGGTTCGATTGCTGCCTCTTACAAAGTATGAAATTAGATTCTTTGTGGGCACTAGTATGACAGCTCTTATACTATAGCCTGTTGAGGCACATCTCGCTATTTAACTCCTCCACAATGCTCTAGGGACGGGGCAG
>CAIGRP010021974.1:0-11772 GCA_903798385.1 Fraxinus cuspidata | reverse complement strand
ACAATTGGTTGTTTCTTGGTATAATAAATTCTTCATTTTCACAATTTTCTTGATTGTTGTGTGATCCATTAAATTTCATATTGTCCATATTTTTCGTCTTTAATTATTTGGCCGATTTCTCAATAAGTGATATGATATCGGGCTGGTTCATAACAATGGAGATGAATTGGGTAGATAGACATCAAATTAGGGCATATTCTTGGAACATGTCTTGCTAATTTCATGGAGTTCTTAAAACATATCTCTAGTCATTTGGTGTGTAATTAAAGACAATAGTGTGCTCTGTTTGTTGCATTTGTTGTCTGAGATGTTTATTCTCTCTTGTCCATGAACCATTTATTTTTGCTTAATGCATATATATATAGTCTTTTTCTTCTCTCTCTTTCAAGTTTTAGTTTGGTCCTTTTTTTTTTGTTTTTTGGCAACTTTATTTCGTTGTTCACTTCTGCTCCGTCACTAGGGGAAAAGGACATAGTACGATAGACCAAACAACATTATACATAAACTTTTGTGGATTATAATTTTAATATTGCGAATCAAACTTGCATTTAAAGCTCATTAGGTAACGCTTCTTATTTTAAGTTAATTTTCTCTAAAAGTTTTTCTATTCAGACAAAATGTCAACAAACAAGTTGGGTGCTCTCAATAAGACTCTGTTGTAGGTCTTGACATTGGCTGATTATAAAAGGCATCCTCGTCATAGCAAAGCCCGTCTTTTGGCTAATTCCCTCCCAAGCATTACTAATTTAGTGTATCATCAAGATATTAATCTAACAATTATAAAAATTAAGAAAACCCTAAAACTTGTTAAAAAGGATGTAAATAATGAGATATTACATAGGGTGCGTCATCTATCTGATACTTTGATTACTCTGGGTTGATGCCAATAACGGATTAGCTGATTATTTCCCTTTGCTCAGTTGAGAAGACGACGATATATGCAAACTGCTGTCTGATCTTTGCGAAATCTGTGGCCTGTAGACTCCCAGCTCCATTTAAGCTATCGTTTAGGACAACATCTTTTGAAAGCATTGTCCCGACTTGTTTCATATTGGGTCTTCATTGAGAATCTACTAGTGTACAAAAGAGTGTGACTGTGATGAAGCGCTCCGTGGAATTTCTACGAGATCTGGATCAACAATCTATTCTAGTGGATGCTGCCAAAAAATTATGAGCATACAGTGTGACAATGAGAAAAGATTAGCACCTTCAATTCAATATACCCTTACAAAAAGTGCTTCGAAGTATGGTAGAAAAAGGAAATCGTGGTGACAATATAATCATCCTTACCAAAAATTATAAGTTCGAGTTTGGCAAAAGACAAATTTACCATTAACTTTTGAATTAATATTCCACTTTCTAGCTCTGGTAACGGTAGAACATGGCATAAATTACATTGAACAAAGAACCTTAGAACTACTTTTGCCCCAATTCTAGTGATTAAGGTTTGAGAATAAGAAGAGAAGAAATGAAGACAGACGACAGACATAGGTAGTCTTTTTTTTTTCCAAGTAGTTGGTGATAAGTGATAAATAAAGTAAAAGAAGAAAATAAAAGCAGCACATCTTCTCCATTTTACAAACGCAACAAAGAAAATGGATTTTACAAAAGAATCAAGAAACATAATTGATAGCTGAAGCTAGTTGTGTAATATAACCAGAGGAATCTTTTCAGTTTGTTAATTTTAAGTACACACAAATCCTATCTTACAACTTGGGTTTACAACGATAAATTGCAAAGGGTCATTGATAAAAAAAGCACTATTCGAATGCAATACTACGATAACTTAGTTGTTTTCTTCGCGAAATGCATTGCACATCCCACCATCATCTAGATCAAGATTACAGGACATTCGAGTCTCTAGCAGTATTTCGTGTTTTAGCAGTTACTGGCTGCCAACATCGTTATGTTCGAGTTCATTCCCATCAAGAAAGTAGGCATTATTGTTGATGCTAAGCTTGGAAATATCGTTGTTTGTGGCAAGGGGAGATTCTAACACCCCGACTGTACTGCTGTTAGCAACTTCGTTGTGTTTGAGTTCATTCCCATCAAGAAAGTAGGCATTACCGTTGAAGCTAAGCTGAACTATCACTGTTTGTGGCAAGGGGAGATTTTGACACCTCGACTGTACTGCTGTTAGCAGAGCTGGATCGAACACCATAGTTAGACAAAGCTGAAATGCCAGTTGCAACTGGGCGTAAATTGTTGTGAACGCTTCGTGTAATATCCTGTCCAAAACAACTTATTAGTGATTTTTGACATTACAAAAGATTCGATACTAGGCAATAATAGATAGGACTAAACAAAATAACGGACAACATTTACTTCTTTTTCTTCATAAACATTGTCAAAAACTATCTAGTCCATTGTACCAAAACAAACCTCAACTATTAAACCATTAACCCCGTGCTTGCCAAATCACTTCATTTCCCGCATCATAAGCACCTAGTAGGTGTAGAACTTGTAACTTACTTTCTATACAACGATATATTTTGAATAATGTTAACATGGTGAAATGTGAAAGATACGAACCATATGCCTTATAGCCATGTCCAACGACTTCTTGGAGAGTGATCTTCCAAAGCCTGAATTCTCATGGGACAATTTTCTGGGATTGTCAAGAGACAGGTGCTCGTCTTGTTTGGGTGGAGCTAGTTTCCTCATGTTTACTACTCTTTCGACCATCTTTGTACCAATCAATACAGGGTTCACATCATCTCCATCATTGTTATATCCTCGAATTTTAGATATTATAGAGCTACCATTTTTATTAGCAATACCATTTGGAGCACGTACTCTGGTTGGAGAGCACGATTTTCGTCTTGGTTTTCCGTTGGAACTTGAGTGAAGTAAAGAGGACTGATTGGCCTGTTCACTTGGTCGTCCCCTTGAGGCAGAAGAAGGTCTTTTATTCGTCAATGGTCTAATATTTTGAGTATCGTTTGACACACCAAGCATCTCTGCAGATTTTGGCGGCCTAGTTTTCACCGTTGGAGAAATTTCACGTGATGGCACTGGATTCTTCGTGGGGTCTGCTTTTATCCCTGATGAAGATCGATCAGAAGCAGATATGCTAGTTGTGGTTGACGGAGTTGATATTTTACGTGTCGGTGTAGCAGATCTCGATCCAGGCTTGGAAGTGACCATTATTGTGGGTCGAGCAGATGGGGTAGAAGATCGTTTAGCAGCAGTTTTTGTTGGTGTTGAGGATCTCACCATAGGAGCCGTGTTTTTTGTAGAAGGCAATGTGGCTCTTGATGTAGGAGTTGAAGGACGTGAAGGCTTCAATTTTGCAGGCAAAGTTTGCCTTCGAGTTGGCGTTGCCTGTCTTGAAGTTGATTTTCGGTTACCTGAAGATATAGGCCTTCTATTCACAGAAGCCGAAGCCGATATTTCAGCAGAGTTTTCTGGCTGCAACACATGCTAAATAAAAATGTAAAGCAGAATGTGTTGAGCCTACCGATGAAAATAAGCAGGAAAAATGTCAATTTGTGTAGCAGAGTCACACTACATTACACCAATTTCCAAGGTAATGAAAAATAAAATTTAAAATTCAAAGGCAATATACTTGCCTTGGATTTTACAGGACTTCCACAATCTGGAAGTTCAGCCAGACTCACCACGAGATCATGCATTCCAACATCAAGCGAAGGGAGTAATGACACATCAGGTGGTGTAAGAAGCCTGAGAAAATGATTTGGCATTGTTGTCACACAACTTGATCAAAAAACTGTCTCTCATAGGATGACTAAAGTTCGACAACCTTATACTGTAAATCGGTTTCATAGTCTTTTAACAGTCTGGACGCAAGTAGAAAAGTGATATACTGCAATAGACAACTACATATCGAATTCTAGATCACTAGGGCTGCAATGAATTAGTGCTTCTGCAAAAACTGCTCCCCGGAAATTGAAAACATAGATGTTTTTCTTACGTTGTTAGGTTGTGGAGGATCAGCTTCTTGTACCATGGTTAGGCTACATCCACCCTTTATGCTGTTGTTTTTTAAGTCAGAAATCGTACCTCTTCAAAAGACTGGCGTGATTACATGTCCTTAAAATTATGAGCTGCAGCGTGATTGTTGGTAAAGTTTTTGTATTATTCTTGAGGAACTGATACTAACCTATTCTCTTGTGATTACAGAAGTTTTGTGAATCCTAGCTTCACAAACATGTCATGTAAAAAACCTGAGTCCAGAGAACATTCTTTTTCATATTATCAAGTACTTTTTAGGGACTGAATCCTCTACCAACAAATAGCAAAACACACAAATTCCATTGATTGCAATATGCAATGCATCATCAAACAGAAAGTTAATGTAGTGTTTCAACTTTACCAATCATTTCCACTTCTGTCAATCTCCGATTTAAGGAAATTATCATCAGCCATCGACAAGCTGTTCATTTGTGGTTTGGCACCTGCAAATACCTCTACTCTGTCAATACAAATTCAAGCAAAATAATAACAACAAAATGCAGAAATCTGGATCAGATTTGAGTATGATAACACGAAAGAACTTGACAATTTAACCGATAAATGTGATATGGCACACATTCATTGTACTATCTAGTCCATTATATCAAACATGCTCGAGACAAAACTGAGATGCTAGACCATGAAAATAAGACAAAAAGTACCTGTTGAGTGATCAAACTCAATAGAATCATGAACAAGAAGATCATTCTTCTCCTTTTCGCAATTTTTCATCCCTAAGAAAATAGCAAGATCTTCATCTACTTCCCTCATTACCATTCCAAGATCCCTATTTTGAGGTCTAAAATGAACAGAAGCCTGCATTTGCAATTCAAAATGTCAATGCCAATAGTCCCAAAATTTAAAAAAAAATTAAAAAAAATCAATTCAAAAACCAGAAAAAAGTAAGGCCTAATCAAGAAACTCATTTTCTCTACGACAAAAGAACAATCAGATCCCACTGGATCTAAATCAAAAGCAAGAATATAATGGCAAGTGTCCCCTCCACCCCACCCCACCCCGTGCTAAAAGTTCTTTATAGATAATCAAAATTTTCAGCTGATTTTACAAGAACATACTCAAAACCATCAAAAACCATAACTTGAACTTGTACCCACCTACGTGAAAGTGAACACACACGCACACAGAGTAGATTACAGACAGAGAGAGTTTATGTATGCAAATACACAGAAAGATCAAATACTTACAGCCATTGTTATGAAAAAGAGAATCCAAGAAAATGGTTTTCACAGGCAGACAGCGGCAGTTTATCTTTGTTTAGTATTTTTCAAGAACTATAATGTCTATAGACAGACAGATAAGAACCCGAGAAATATGGGGGGAAACAAGATATGAAGTTCATGAACCAAGGAGTCTTTTGTTTGATTCCTTTGATAAGGATCTCACTCTGTTTTTGTTTATGGGGGTGGGGTGGGGTGGGGTGGGGTGGGGTGGACAANCCCGAGAAATATGGGGGGAAACAAGATATGAAGTTCATGAACCAAGGAGTCTTTTGTTTGATTCCTTTGATAAGGATCTCACTCTGTTTTTGTTTATGGGGGTGGGGTGGGGTGGGGTGGGGTGGGGTGGACAACGCAACAATCTGAGGATTTGAAATCAAAATTTGATTTTGAGCTGTAATTGTTGAATATAAAAGTGGCCTTGGAAGCATGAACAAGGATCAAGAATGCTAGTTTTTTAATGCTTTTGATGGGTGACTTTTGGCTTTTGCAGTAGTATTTTGCATCCAAAATCATTGGCTTTTGATTAATTTCATTTTGTTTAGTACTAAAGTACTAGGATCTTTGTTTTGAGTCTTTGACTGAAAATGAAACATTTCAAAACTAAACCAACAATTTATGGAAATTACTCACCTATTTTTTTGCAATGTTGCCAATAAATGTCAATTGTACAATTCAACGTTGTTTTAACGGTCATTAATTCTTAAAATTTGTGTGAATAATCATTGTAATTTCAGTGTTATTTTAATTTTTCACTTTGTCTCATTTCATTTGAAAATTAATAAGTTCTGACATGGCAAATAAAATTGTTGATTCATCAAATGATCCCAAGTGACAAATAGGATTGAGGAACGACTGTGAAAATATTTTAAAATTCAATGAAGATTACAAAATAACCTTAAAGGTATTGTGGTTATTGAAATATTTTTACCCATATTAATGTCATGTTTTCAAATTCCAACATAGTGAATGAGAGAGAGAGAGAGAGAGTAGTGGTTTGAACATATTTATGTCAATTAAGCTGGTTGTGCATGATAAGTTGACAATATGAATGACGTAATTTTGAAAAAATGCTTATCTGGCGTGAAAACACTCTATGCGGGAAGTGAAATGAATAAACAATACTTCGGAAACAGTAGCAACGGTAAAATCCTTACAAAATCGTAGGCATATTAACAAAAACAAATCCATGTCAAGATAAAAAATGGTTGTCGACGGAGATGAAGAATTCATTTCTTTCAACACAAATATAAAACCCGTACAAATAAATATAGCAACAACCACAACATTTGCTTAGTCTCAAGGGACGCTTATAAATGACGTGTTCGTAGGCAGATGAAAATTGTGGTTTAGACTTCACAATGGCTGGAGGTTGTGAGGACTGTGGGTCGGCATAACAGTGATTTGTTTTGAGGGTAACGATTTTGGGAGAAAATGGGTGAGAAATGTGTTCATTCATCTTTTTAAGTTTTCAATTTATGAATTTTTTTTAAACTTTTAAAAATGCCACGTCACCCTATTAAAATTATTGTCAACGCCCCCTGTACGAGTAGCGCGATCATATTTATGTCGTGTTTTCAAATTCCAACATAGTGAAATTGGTAGCTTTGCCTTTCAAAAATACAAATGAGAGAGGGAGAGATTAGTGGTTTGAACTTTGAATCTTTATCTTGCAATTGAAAGTTGACAATGGATAATAATCTCTCTTTCAAGTCAGTTTAAGTCTCGGTTCGATAAATTTATAAATGAGTTATAAATAGAAATAGTAAAAGAAACAGTAATGGATCCACGAATCACATGATGATGATAATAATAATAATAATAATAATAATAATAATATAGTTATAAACATATAGTTGAATTAATATTTGATTTTTATTGAATTTATAAATTATATACAAACCATGACTAAATATTTAAATATTTATCATGTTTGCCAAAATTCCACCGTATGAAGATTGGTAGTTTGAACATTTATCTATCAATTGTCCCATCGATGTTTATGTTTTCGTCTTTCAATTGGGTTCCTTTATTTAATGTTATAATTTTTAAAATAGTATTTTTATAGAGAATATGTGATTGAAAAGAAAATAATTTTTTTTATTTATGTATAATATTATTTTATTAGAGAATGTGTAGTTAAAAAAATAGAGAGAAAAATGTATTATAAATTTATGGGGGACCCCTTTAGAACGAATCGCCTTCTCTAGTTGGGTAGGGCAAGTCGGGAAGAGAAGGAAGACATTCTATTTTCAATCATACTTGATGTATATTATGGTGTATACCATTATTTACATTGTCATATAGCATTATCCAATTAAACAGTTTAAAAAAAATTCATCCAATTATTTTTTGACGACAACGCAAATGTCAACAATGGTGTAAAAAATTAGTATAAAAATGGCATAATTCTTCTATTATAACATGTAGGCTATGTTTGATAGTCATGGTTTTCCATGAAAAATGGAAAACAATTTCTATTTTCCATGTTTTGGCTTGTTTGATAGTTATTTTTTGCCATGGAAAAATTTTTCCATCTTTACTCCACACGTGCACATTTTCATGGAAAATGTGGAATTAGGGTGGGAAAACTGATTTTCACCTTTTTTTTTTTTAGGCAATTGGAACAAATTTTATAACTAATTGTATAAAAAAAAATCATTTTAAAAGACAATTTACATATAAAACAAAGTCAAACGAACATTAAACTTTGATGAAAAATGTTTTTCTTGTAAATATATATATATATATATATATATATTAACTTTTGGCAATGTAAACAAATTTTATAACCAATTGTGAAAAAATTACCACTTGAATGAACAATTTTCATATAAAACAAAGCCAAACGAACACAAAAATATCCAAAATTTTAAAATTTTCCAGGTGAAAAATTATATCAATCAAACACGCTTAATTAACAATTCTCTGGAAAACAAGTTCTAGGCAATTATTTTAACTAGAATTCATCTTCTTTCTACCTATTTTTCACCCTTACAATCAAACGGACCCGTACTGTTGTCGGAACCAAAAAGTAGGAACTCTAAATTGTGGGGGTCTAAAATATTTTCTTCAAGGCTATAATTGAAAATTAGCTTTTTAAAAGGGGTAATTAGCGCATAACGTCCCCACATTTCACTGTTATTGACGTCATTACCTTTCATTTTTTGACATTTTCACCTATATTTCCACTTTTCCAAGGATTTTAACTGTATTTCATGGGCCATTGTACTCTAACTCAAGTACACCCCAGTTTGGCACTCTCTGACAGGGTTATGGGATATGGATCCTTGATGATAATCATAAAACAGTACGAAGGTGAGGTTTTGGATGAGTTAAGATTTTTGATATTTATCCATGTCCGACATCCAGGCTCAAGTTGATGTACATAGGCATGAAAAATATTATCAAAACTTTCTTCTATCATTGCGCAAAGATCATTTTTATCCATTTTCTCAATTAAAAATTGTGAAATAACGAAAATACGTTTTCCTTTAATTAAAACAAAAGAAAAAAATTAATTGCAAATATAGTCCCAACTTTTTTGAAAAACGCAAACGAAACCCAAATAAATTATTAAAATGGTAATTAGCACATAATATCCCTATATTTCACTATTATTGCGAAAAACGTCTTTACGTTTTATTTTTTTGACATTTTCTCCCTTAATTATAATTTGATAGCGCAAACCATCATTTCTATCAATTTTCATCCAATTTCTCAATAAAAAACAGTAGGATGACGAATATACCCTCCTATTTAAATAAAAAAGGTTTAAAAAATTAATTGCAACCATAGTCCCAATTTTTTAAAAAAATTGCAAACGAGTCCCCAATAAATTATTTAAAAATTTTAATTTTTTATGAAAAGTGCAAATGAGTCCCAATTATATTTATTTTAAAAAAATTTAAAAATTAAAAAAAATTAAAAGTGCAAACGAGTCCTAAATATATTATTAAAGAATTAAAAATAAAAAATATTTTTTTTATTTAAGTATGAAGGTATATTCGTTATTTCACAGTTCTTTATTAAGAAATTGGATGGAAATTGATGGAAATGATGGTTTGCACAATCAAATGTGTAATTAATGGTGAAAATGAAAAAAATAAAAATGAAAGGTATGAACGTTTTTCGCAATAAGGTGAAAGATAGAGACATTATGTACTAATTACCCTTTTAATAATTTATTTGAAACTCATTTGCGTTTTTCAAAAAAAAAAAAAGAACTATGATTGCAATTAATTTTTCGTTTTTCTTTTTTAATTAAAGAAAATGGCATTTTCGTCATTTCATAATTTTTAATTGAGAAAATGATATTTTGTGCAATGAAATGTGGAAATAAAGATGAAAATACAAAAAATGAAAGGTATGGACGTTTTTCACAATAACAACGAAATGCGTGAATGTTATGTGCTAATTACCTTTTTAAAAACAATCACATTTAGCCCTTATTTGATGTCTATTCTGGGGAGAGAACTATGTTTTAAATATTGAATTTTTGAAAAATGTGTGATTTAAAAATAGGAAAAAAATTAAGTTTATGTGTATGATATTTTATTGTGTGAATGTGTAATTAAAAATAAATATATAATTTTTATTTTTATTTTTTGAAAGAATGTGAAACAAATAGGGTTAATGACTTCCCCAGGTTTTACGTGTGCTGTTTGATTCTTGGGGTCCACAAAAAATATTTCATCAGAGGGCCACGAATTGAATTGATGCCTGATGGTTTAGGCTCAGGTTGGTGGGCCACGTGGCCCTTTTCATTCAAACTTGTGTGGGCCCATTTATATTTCCAATAAATTAAACTTTTGGGTAGGTTAACATCAGGGTCCCTAACCTTTTGTAAATTTTCACCCGTGTCCCTAATCTATATCATTTGTTGCACTCGTCCTCGACCTTTTAAAACTGTGAAGCCAGGACCATAATTAACTGAAAACATATATTTGAACATTAAATGACCACATGACCTCACGTAATATCATATTGAAAGGGTTAAATTGTAGTTCCGATCCGTGACCACATGACCACATGTTCAAACATATATTTGAACATTAAATGACCACATGACCACATGCCCATTTATTATTTAAACTTTTGCAGTTCCGATCCGTGTTCCGTAAGAATGTCGATAAGGCTTGTTGAGTGGCAAGTCAGCTCGAACTGTAAAAAGTCCGAACCAGTCAGCATGGCAGGCCAAAATCTCCCGTAATGCGTCCATTACACATTTTCGAGTAATGGCAAGCCAAGTGTGCAATGAATGGAATTTGAGAAACACGAACTGTCGAACCAACCAAAATGAACACTGTTTTTTCTTCAAAAAAGTGAAATTTTATTTTATAATAAAATATTACATTTGTAAACAATGAATTTTATTTTAATTTTCTCTCTTTTTGCTGCTTGTGTTCATTTTTAGTATGTATTAGTTTATAAGCTTCTGTAAAAACAATAGAAATCAAGAAAACCGATTTTAGCTCGAGAAACCTTTGATAAGATCCACATTTTTCCAAGCATTCTTTTTATAGAAGCGGTAGCAGCTGCCTGAAAAACCAATTTTACTTTTCTTTTAAAAAAATTTAACTAAAAAAAAAAAAACAGCGGACAGTAGCAGCTGCTTGCAGGCAGATTGCATGAAAAACCAAATTTTTTTTTTTAAATAAAGCCGATGATTTTTTGACCGAGCTTTGGCTCTGCTCGGTTTGGTCCAAAAAAGCCTAAATCGTTTTTTGTTCGAGCTGCACCCAAGCCACAATTTTCGGCTCGACCTAGCTCGTTTACCATTCATAGTGTTTCACAGGGGCAGACCCAGCACCTGGCCAGCCCCCGCGGCCGTCCATGCTGGATCCGCTGGGGGCTTAAGGCAGCCACTGTGCCGACGCCGTCCGTTGGGAGGGAAGGAAGGAGAAGAAGGCAGCCGGCGGGTCGTGTATTCTTTGTGCTTCTTATTTTGTTTTAAGTTGTTGGGCCTTTTTTAAGGCCCAATTAATTGGGTCAATTTCCAAATTATTAACCCAAATAAAATCAATCAAAATCCCTAATCCCAAATTTCTCACAAACCAAACCAAATGATAGAGAATCAGAGATAAGAGAGGGAGACGACCAGGTGCTCGAGACTGGAGATCACTTCACTGGCATTGATGCTGACCTTTGGGCTTCCGGCTGTGTGACTGTGTCTGTGTCTCGGTTCGGTCGGAGTTTAGGAGAGATGGTGATGCCGTGGCCCGTGAGTTCGTCTATGTCCGTGAGCGGTGGGACCGTGAGACCGTCAGTGAGAGTTCCCGGTTCCGCCAGGACCGCCACTATCTGTTGGTATATGGTGAGTTTGCTTTGCCCCGGCTGCATCTAAATTTTTTTTGTTTTTGTTCCTTCTTTGTGTAATTGTGGTGTTAACTCACTTGTGTAGTCGACAGTTGTATAGTTAATTTGTTTGATTTATTATTTATGATTTATAAATTATGTTTATGGAATATGATTATATGAATTCGTTTGTCTTGTGAGACTTAGAGCCTGTCAGCCTGTAGTGTTTACTTTGAGGATTTTGAATTTTGTGAATTTGAAA
>CAIGRP010021969.1:0-13836 GCA_903798385.1 Fraxinus cuspidata | reverse complement strand
TCATGGTCGTCAAAATCAATACCATAATCCTACAAGGATAACATTAAGGTTTTAAGAAAGAGAACATATTCAAATACATAAATTATGTTATGCGTAAGCATCAATTGTTATTTACTTTTAAGAGCACGATTGAACATACACATAGATAACAGAGAGTGAACATTGCAGTTAACTACACGTATATTACACACAGTAACAATGATAGACATAAAAATGGTGAACTAAGAGGCACAAGTGAGAACATTTCCTTAGAAGTCAAGATTTATGTTGCTGGATTTCCAGACATATGATAAGTCTTTAAGGTAGAGATTAGTCTATACTCTATGAATTTTCCTACTGTATTTATTCCAATAGGTACATTGTTCGCATATTAAACAAGCAGCCCTAGACACTATTGGACTCTCCCACTCTTCCGTCTTGTTTGCTGCTCCTAAATTCCCTTTTCTCACTTTCGATGCTTCATTGCAAGAAACACAGAATAACCTACTTGGAAGCAGATAGCTATCGATTTGAGCCTACTTTGTGATCTCTTAGTTTTGGCCTGATGCAGGTCGAACAATTTTTTGTACTTCTCTACTTACCCATCAGTGCACATTTAAAATATCAAATGCACCATGGGTCACCTTATCCAACAGTGGTCATGGCCAGGACCATCCTTATCTTATTGAATGAGAGAAAGGGAACAGCTGAGTGGCCAGTTCGCTAGCTAGTTCAGTCGAGTTATAATGACTGGTAGAGAAGAAATGAACATCAGACTCAGACGTGGAACAGTGAAATCATCACTAACCCTTTATCATTTATATAGCCTGTGCCTACATTATAATGCTCCTATTTCCTCTTTGGAACTGTAAAAATTGTCCTACCAGAAATAATTTTTCACTTCCAAACATGCCCTGAAGTACATAAATAAGGATTCTTGTTCCTTGGACGTGAGGGTAAAAATTAAAAGTTACATCAAGCATCCACTTTTATCAACTATTATATAAAACTCTGCCATTTCAAATCACCTCATTAAGTTATGGACGAAGGATTAATATTCAATGTGGCGGCTTCAGGTAAAGGTAAACAATAAAAGGTGGGTTCGAATGGACAATCTAACATGTTTGCAAAACTCATTTCAAAAAACTAATACATAAAAAATTCAATATATTAAGACAAATGGTCGTACGACCAAGATGTAACCAGATATCACCACTGCGAATCTAACTACCATGTCCAGATAAGAAAATTTATGGCTCCAGCTATAATCAAACCATATGCTAAACTGCAGCTACCATACCCGCGTATGGTGTGTTTTGCACTATTAGCCTCATCTTTTGTTCTTGGTATTAAGCTCCTCAATCTTTTAGCCTCATTTTCTTAGTTATCTAAAGTCCACCAAACGGAAACAAATTCTCTTGTTGAGAGGCCTATATTCACGCAAATTCGGTAGGAACCATAACTGGCAAAAGATCAACTTTAGTATGATCCAAATTCCAACGTGGAAGCTAAAGGAAACGGAGAAGACATATACAATAAGATGTTGCTAGGTCGACTAGGTAAAGTTTAGAGCCCTGGCACTTGAAATTTGTGAGTACAGGGTTAAAGATAATTCTTGAAGATCTCAAAATTCACTGGTAAGAAATGTATATTGTGGTAATTCAATAATTAGAAGGAGGGTGTTGACAGATTCAATATTCAGAGAGGGAAATCTTGGTTCTTAATTCTTAGCAAGTCTGTATTTATTTGCATGAGATAGCACAAAATCAGAAGAGCAGATTATTAAGAGGTTTTCCTTTCTGGGTGCAGGTGTATGTGTTATTCAAAATAAGATAAAGAAAAAAATCCGCGCACATACATATATGTACGCAAACATATAACTTAAAAAAAATAAACTAAGCCTTATTCCTATAAAATTTAGGATCAGCAACATTCATGCTTTTTACTACTACTTGTGGGCCATCCACATCCATTGGAAGATCTAAGGCAATCAGAATGTTTTTAACTACAATATACCATGTTAATTTTGGTCTCACTCTCCCTTTCTAATATATTCTATTAGGATCTTATCACTCTTGTGAAAAGGAAGTATATTTAGGTGACATCCTCCAACCACCTAACTCGTCCTACCCTTAATTTATCCTCAATGGGTGCCTTTGTCCGTTCCTAAAAAAACCAACTAAAACATTACTAGTAGGATAGATGGTTTTCAACTAGCAATGAAGAGGTTGAAAGTTGCTTAAGCATACACTGCATTTTCATTCAAACGGATTTATGACATTTTCGAGACACCAAAACTCCTTTTTCCAATGACACAGTGCTTCCTCAACATGATGCCAATTTCAGTAAGTTCCAAATTGACCATTTTTTTTGCTCCTCAAAATCATGAAGCAAGTGATTTTCCCATTAATCATTCACGCCAATCAAATAAACATTACTTATCTAACAGTAGACACTTATACCTCTCTAGAACTACATAAGGCACGTTTATACATAACATGATCCATGAAATAAATACTACTTACCCAAGTGAGTTCTTCCATGGCTTTTACCTTTCTTGTAGTGAAGAAGGCAAGCTGCAAGAGATTCAAAATCCAATAAAATTGTGGACACAAATAATTAATAGCAGCCGACATGGAAAATGGAAAAGGAAAACCGTGAAGGATAGATTTCATACATGGTAATAGTGGTGATCAGGTGTCTCCACTTCCACAGGTATCTCCACCATGTTTGAATCGAAACACCTAGCAGAATATAAATTGGCCACTAAGAAATCTGAATTGAAATCAAGGAAAGGCTCAGAGAGAGAAATCTCTTCAATAATCTACATTCTGGAGGCAGTGGGGGATTGGAGACAAAATAATATTTTGTCTTTGACAAGGATGTTGACACATTTAAGCAAATGCAATTTTATGGGTATATGTATGTGCTTCTGCGCACCTGTGGGAGGGAGAGAGGGACTCAATTACAAAAATGAAAGAGCTCTCGGAAGTGAGCATTATAGCCTGGGTTGAATAGGATAATCTAATAAATGAAATAAAGAGATTCAACATAAACCTTACCTTCTTCAGTTTCCTCATCTTATCTTCACATTATCATAAACAATGCGATAAACAAACAGCCTTTCATTTGTATTGAATGACAAGACCTTAAACAAAGCTCTACTAAGCTCTTCAATGAAGCAACTTTTGATAATACAAAGAAATCACGTTATAATCCTCTGCCTTGGTTTGCTCTTTCTCTTTTTTTTGAAGGGGGCTCATTTTTTGGATAAACCAGAAACATATTACTAACTCGCTATCACACTAGAGAATAAGACCAAGAGACATGATGGACCCAACGGTGAACTTCAGGAAAAAGAACAATAATTCACAAAATGAATGCATTCTCAATCAACTGAACTTACCTATGATTGATAAACCTTGCTACGTTACCATAATATGTAGCATCCAAACAAAGAGCATCTTCATCCTTTAGCACAACTTCCGAACCCCAATCAGCATCAAGAAGCACAGGATATGAATGTTCTTCCCCTTTGGAGCTCCGTACACGATCATATAGCTCTGCATTTGTTAAAACTTCTCCAACATATTCGCAGACAAAGGCACCTTTTGGCAGGTCCTCCAGGGTACGTAAACCCCACCCTTTTCCACCAGGGGTCATAAACACCTGAAGAAAAACATTACACAAGGAAAAATTAGTGCAATCATGGAAAAACTTATTATTAAAGCATCAACAAGACCATGGGACTCCATAGGTCTAGGTCCGAACATAGGCAGGAACTCCTACCTGTAACTTGCGACTTATTCCCCTTTGTACCACTCGATTGCCACACTGTATATTACACCCACATTTCAACCAACATTCTTTGATGAACTTCCTCACCAAATGACCCTTGCAAGATCCAACGACATCTTCATTTTTTGACCTTTCCAGTGGACATTCCTTACAAAAGTACTGGCAGTGTTTTTCAGGATCACGATTCATTGAAATACACTCTTTAAGGAATTCCTCCTTAATGAGTCCATCAGTTGTGTATGCAAACTCACCGCCAGTTTCATGTGAACATGCACAAGGCATGGGTAATGATAGACAATCACCAGAACAGGTTGAACAACAACTATTATCTCCTATACGAGCTAGAGAAAAATTTACATATGCATTTTGGAAAACAGCGTTTTTGGGTATGTAGAAGAAAGATGGCGGAGACTTGTGATTAACTTCATTCACCAGGGTAATTACTACTCTTTCTTGTCCCTTGGCTATATCAACAACATCATGGAGTGACCTTATCCTTTCAACATGCTGGAAGTTTGTGTCTTCAAGATCATTCTCTTTATTTTCTTCATCTGTTTCACAGAAATTTTCACTGGCCTTCTTGTTAAGCTGCATGCCGTCATCCACGCCATCACAAGGAGGAAGTTGTGGTTCTTGGGGCAGAGCTACCTCTTCATCAATCTCAGAACTGACTGATCCATCCAAAGAATGAAAGTGCACGCCTTTAGCACCTAAAGCATCTGTTGCAAAATATATTTTGAATGAATCAATAATGAGTCACATCTACGGTTTCTGGAGTTAGAGGATTCAGTTCCAAATTTATTTCACAAGTTTCATCACCGAAAAGTTCGGATCATAAGTTTTGTATGATCTGAGACATTTATCCTCCACAGATTTTAGTACTGCATCAAGACTAGGCACGTGGAAGTCAGGCCTTCCAAAAGTCAAGTTGTAGATCAGAAATTTTCACCTCTCCAAAAGGTGAGAAAGCAATCTCAAGGTTTAAAGAAGATTCACCTGAAACAATTGCCGGCTCGCCCTTGTTTCTCATTTCATTTGATATGGAAACCCCATCAGCTCTGCCTTTTTCACCCATAGACTTCGATGCTAATGGATCAGGGCCATTATTTTCTCTGATTGAACCATTTCTACTTGATGACTCTCCTTTACTTGATGGATCTGAAATGATGAATATGTCAGACATGTGCCAAATATGTTGGTAGTTCAAATAAGTCACAATCGGGGACCTCAATGGAATAACCCACAACTGGGCAGCAAATACTTCTCTCAACAGTCAACATCCAATATATGAAAATCAATCAAGTACATTAGAAAGTCATAATCAATATACATCCATTTTGACAAATATTTCAAAGTAAATCACCTCATCCTATTGAACAAGGTAAAAAATACCAGTGGTCTTGAATTTTTAAGATAACCTAAAAACTCAACAGAAACCAACAAACACCAGGACCAGGTATTTCAAGAAGCCAAATGGGCAGATGATTCTAACAATCCAAGTGAAGTAGAGGGACCAATTACTATGGACAAAAATTAGATGGGTACAGATAAAGAATAGATACGCAGACGCAAAGCTCACATAAACTAACAAAAGTAACTCGTGTCAAAACGATAGTAACTTTCAGCCAGGATGGATAAGCTATACCTGGCTGGGTGACTGCCAAAGGAACCTCAAGCCGGGACACATCATAGGTGACCGGCTCTTCTTTAACTAAAACATGACTGGTAGTGGTCTTCTGTTTGGGCAACACGGCAATGCTGGGCTCAATGTTTGGCTCTTTATGGCATCCAGCAAGAGATGGCCTCTTCTCCCCTGAAGAAATTTGAGTTGAGAGAGTTCCCTTCCCTCTATCTCTGAGGCGCATTGGATGAGAAACTGAATTGGATTCAGTTCTCAAAGGGGTTTTTTGCTGATTTTTATTGACAGCACTAGGCCGAGAGGGATCACACCTCTCCGGTGACTCAGCCCTCGATTTTCCAGTATTAGGCTGAGGTGAATCTGCTTTGTCTTGTGACTGATTCTGACTCTGTAGACGTGTTTCAAGAAGTTCATCCTGTTCTTCTTTAGGTATGACAAGTGAAGTTCCAGGCGAGGTAGTATTATTTAAGGAAGGTGACACTTCAACTTCTCGATTTCTTAATCGCAACCTTTTTAAGGGTCGTTCAGGCTCCTCATTCACCTGAGCTTCTTCCTCCACATAATCCTCCTGCCAGTTAAGGGAAGTAGACAGGTTCAGTGTTGTAAGATTGATGAAAATATGAGAAAAAAGAGATTAACGATTAAAATTCACAAGCATTAAAAAATTATTTCCAGATAGCACAACAATCAAGAAAAAAAAGCTGCTTACTTCATTGATCACAATCTTCTTTGACTGCTCTATTGCCTGAATGATAAGATAAATAAAAAAATTTGCATTTCAACAAAAACTATTCAGAACTACAAAAAATACAGAGTTTAAAAAATGGAATTTAATTAAAAAGGTAATAACTCCAAAGAGGCACCATACCTCAGCTTCCTCCCTCTCAAATATAGCATCAGCAAGGGCTCTATAATTTTCCTCTTCAATAAGCTCCCAATTTTTATCGAACAACTTTAGTAGATTTTTCAATGCTGGCTTCACCTTATCTTCGGAGATCCCAATAGCCTTCATAGCACGAAAGGCTTTGGCAACTCTTGGATTTGGCGGCATGCTTATTCGAACAATTTTTACAAAGCAGCTTCTAAACCTTCCAGTGAACCTAAATTCCTTAATTATGTGAGCAAAGGAACAACAGAAAATGCCTAAACCTATAAATTAGTATGTAAACAAAGCTCAGACAGATAATCCTGAAATATCATACACCAAATATGTTAAAACTAAATATTGGGGTGACCAGGCCAAATAATGATCATCGCGTCAAGCAGGTAACAGAAGCTAGATAGGTTGCTTGTATCATACAACGAACAGTTAAAACTAAATATTGGGGTGGCCATGCCAAATAATGATAAGATAACGCAGAAGGTATTTAAGGGCCACTATGTTCACATCCCCAGACTCATAATCGACCGAACCGACCTTTTTAACAGGTTATAACTATCGATAAAATAGGGATGGTAAAGAAAGAGATGTCATCACGTCAAGCAGGTAACATAAGCCAGATAGATAGCTTGTGTCAGCAAAAGGAATAATGCTCAAAAAGACTCATGATTGTCCCTTTTCCGACCTTTGGGTTCCACCTTAAGTAAATGATAGTGATACTAGCCTAAGAAATTGGCCAGCAACGAAGCTCCAACGTTTAGCTGGAAACCAAAAGCAGCAAAATGTGGAGAAGAGATGCTCGTTAGCCCCCAGAAATGCTCACAGGAATTAATAGACATCCTACTTTGACCAACTCTCCAAATGAATGTCTTAGATAACTACATTAAAAGGTGAGTTATAAAAAGCCATATTCTCTCAGGTTCTTGAATAAACACATAATCCTTACAAGGGCAGCACAAGCAGCAGGCCAAAGCTACTTGCAACCACTACAACCAATTCACACTGAAATCAAACACAACAACCAATGCCACTATGCCAGTAACATTGCATGACTAACAAAATTATATTTTCCTAGAAGTACAGAAATTGCATAAAATTTTCAGAAGTTGTACAAGAAATACTACATAATACAACTGAATGACCTATTACTGCTCTTTTTGGGAAAAATTACCTCTTTTGCTCTTAAACATACAGGAAAAAATGCCCTCAATAACAACTAAGGCAACATGAATCCTTCTTTGCCCTCCTTCGCTTTATTACATTTATAGGGAGACAAAAAACAATTGTATCCTTGATAACCACTACAGCCCTCTTAGAAAAGGTCTGCACTTTTATTCTAAACTTCTCTAATGAGATTACATCACTCTTGTGGTTTGGAGCCTCTTGTCTGCACAAAATTTGTTCCAACTATCTAAGTTTCCGTTCGCTTAATTTATCCTTAATCAGCATTACCTCCATTTGTTGGGGTAAATTCTCCTTCATTATCCAATCTAGTTCGACAACACATTCACTTTAGCACCTTCATTTACTCTACATGCATATATGGACATTGTCCTTTAATAGCCCAGCACTTGGTACCTAAAGCATAGCACGTCTTATGATTGATCTATAGAACCGATCTTTTAAGCTGGAAAATGTGTGTTTTTCTTTCTATATTTTTTTTCCTCAAAAGGGGGCCGCACAAACACAAGTTCCCACTCACAAATTATGATGTAGGCTCGACTATTGGGGCCGACCTTAAGCGGGATCACTTCCCAATTGTAATGGAAGTCACAAGCGTAGGACATGAGCCTTCGTGATTTCCTATTAATCCATCCAATAAGTTTAAGTGGCATTACGTGTTGATTCTTATGTATAAAAACACTTAGATTCGAAGAACTTGTCCAAAGATTGAACTTAAAATTAAACCACTTTTTTTTTTTCACCAAAACTATGTTATTATCGAATAACATAACCCTAGAAACCTCTTTTTGGACATACGCTGTAAAGTTGTTAATGATTAAAGCAAGAAGATGAGACAGCTTAAGACCTATAGTGATAGGAAATTCTTCATTACTACTGTGAGTGCATCTCATACTCGTGACTATTCCATTAAAAATGTCATTAATTATATAATTTATCCAATAGAAGTTCATTTTCTCTCTAGCACTCACCTTAGCACTTCTATAGATACCTATCATGGACTTTTTTACACCAATAAAATCCATGTGAGAAAAAATCGTTAATAAAACTTTGTAGGATAATATACAAATGAAAACACATATCAAACAGGTGTTACACTACAAAATAGAAGTGCTTGCTTCTGAAAATGAGATGTAAAAGAAAATGGTGTACTAGCAATGCCTTGTCCTTACCCCATGCAAAACGTAATTCTACATTTCTTTACACATAAATACACTAGCATGCAATGAACACCTGAATGTTGGTGGAGTGTTGTGACCAAATGACAATTGTTGGTAATTGTGGAATAAATACATGATAATGCAACGAGTATGTAGATCTGCACGATTTCTTTTTATTAACGAAGACCTTAAATTGCCACACCATGTAAGAGAAAAAATAGATGTTTAAAGCATCAATGTGCTAAGGTTTGAGATCATTATTTTTACAATAAATTCCTCCAAAGGTTCCCAATCTTACATAAGTGTGGCAGCCATGTCCGAAACCTTCCATTTGCCATTTGTGCGACCCATATCCACATCCATTTAACATTACACACTCGATATCCCCGCTTAATGAAAAAAAGTGTACTTAGATGTTAAATGGCCATGTAGCATGCAATATCAAACTAAAACGGTAAAATTGTCACAAAAAAAAAAAAAAGAAGCAACATTTACTATAATTTTAATGGCCGCCCTATGAATTTTGGAATGAAGAAAATATTTTAAGATAATTTTACCTTTTCAATCAAACATTATATTTTTGTCGCTTTTACGTATAGTGTGTTTGCTTTTACATATCAACAAACGGTTTTCAACATGTAAAGATGCATCATACACAATGTTAAAAGGTTTGGAGACATGATTGCAACATTTATGAAAGATTGAGGACCCCATAGGAATTTATCCTTAGATTTATTGCCCTTAAATATGACGTGTGAACATATCAATTATATTCCTTCCATCTTAAGGAATTACGTTTTCACTTTTGGGTGTTAACTCAATGGTTTTCAAGGCTATGTTTAATATCAATTTAATTGAGCTCTTAATCAAAAACTTTAGTATTGCTATATCTAGGAGAATTTTTAAGGTTTTAAGTTTTTTTTTATCTAGAATCAAATACAACAAACAGCAGCAAAAAATTAGGCCTTGTACCTAAAAAGTTATAGGTTGGTTACGTGGATTTTTTTCACCAATGTGTTCTACCCATTGCTAAATCTATTAGAAAATTCAAAGTAACTATATTTTAAAATTAAATAAATAATAAAAACAATGCAGGTCGAGATCAAGAGACAAACCAACATGATAGAAGATTACTAACAAATGCATGATACAAAGAGATTCTAAAAATATTATATAGCCCCTGTTTGGTACCCATTAAAATTCTCATTCTTCTACTTATTTTCAACCACACATTTTTCAATAAAATAATATTTTCCATCACATCAATAACTTTTCTTTCTTTTTCAACCACACATTATCTACCAATCTACTATTTCAGAATACATTCTTATAAAATAATGTGGGTCAAACACACCCATAATATTAAAGTAGTTCAATTCTCCCTGACTGAAAACATTGTTTTCATTTTTCCCGTTAGACTCAATTTTAGGAGACTACAATTATGCATATAAGAAATCCAAAGAGAGAGCTTTTGGCAACTCTAAGAAAGGAAGTGAATGATTGAGCCAAAATGGATGAAATTGGCAATAATACATATAGGCACAGAGAAAGTTGTGGTACCTCTATGAGAGGAACTGATGACTGACCATAAATGATGAATTCATATTACTTGTTTAAAAAATGTTTTAATGGTTTTTTCGTTGTTGTGAAAAATTAAATGCAATTTAAGCATTGAAGATTTTGATAAGTTGGCTTATTAATCGACACCTCACACGTGTTATTGTCATGCGACAAGCATGTAATGTTGAACTGAAAGGGTAAAATTGTTAAAAAAAATAAAATAAATTAAAAAAGCAACATTCACTGTAATTTTAATGGTTGCCCTTAATATTTTGGAAGAGATCTTATTTTTATTTTTTTGACAATTTTACACCTCAATCAAACATCACGTCTATCACTTTTACATCTAGATAAGCATTTTCCAATAGATAAAGATATCACGCACCCAACATTAAAAGGTTTGAAGACATAACTGCTACAGTTATGGAAGGGTTGAGACTTCTAGACAAATTTACCCCAATATTTATTGCCCTTAAATATGACATGTAAACATATCACTAATATTAGTTCCATCCCCGATGAATTACTTTTTCACTTTTGGGGATCGGCTCAAAGTTTTTCAAAGCCATGTTTTATATCAGTTAATTAACCTCTTAATCAAAAACTTTTTTACAGTTGTATCTATGAGAGTTTTATGATTCAAAGTTATTTTTCTTTCTGGAATCAAATACAACAAACAGCAGCAAAAAATTAGGCTTTGTGCCTAAAAATTTCTAGGTCGGCAGGATTTTTGTCACTATGTTCTGCTCATTGCTAGATCTATTAGAAAATTCAAAGAAACTGGATCTTAAAACTAAAATATATTATAGAAAACAATGCATGTTGAGATCGAGAGATAAAATAACATGTTTAGAAAATTACCCAAGAACAAATGCAAGAATACATAGCAATTCTAAACAAATAAATAATATTAGAGTAATTCGATTCTCCTTGAGATGGAAAAACATTGTTTTCGTTTTTCCCACTACACCAATTTTAGGAGACTACAATTATACAGATAAAAAATCCAAACAGAAATCTAGCACGTCTGTGAAAGGAAGTGATGATCAAGCATAATGAATGAATAAGATGAATACACAGAAAGCTTTGGTACCTCTATGAAAGGAACTGGTTGAGAAAAATGTTGTAATGAATCTGTAGTGAAAACTTAAATGCGATATAAGCATAGAAGATATCGATGAGTTGGCATATTAATCAACACCGTACACGCGTAAAGCATGCAAAACATGGATGTATTTGTCCAATACAAGTGATTTTTTGACACAATTTTTACCGCCTCGCGGAGAGATGTCTTTTAAAACCTAATAATAAAATGCAATTTAACTTGACTGATCAAAAAGTTCTTTCTCCAAAAATCAGATATAGAAATAGACTACAGGTATAAAATGTGGTGAAGGGTCTCTGAAATCCAATTACTAGAATAGAAGTGCATACCGTGTTAACAATACAGGTAAAGGTTTAGAATCAAAATGTACCAAAGAGCTGAAACACACCATTCCAAATGGAATGGAGTGGATCTGATGGGCGTAAAAGGAAGGTTGGGCAATTTTTTATTCATATCACAGTTTGTCTGATTCAACCTGAGGGAGGAACTAACTTTTTTTTTTTTTTATCATGGGCTCAAACATAGAAGTTGGGAAAAATGATAATGTGACCTAAGGTTAAAGAAAATATAATTTGAAAATGTTGGCTGCTTGGGATAGCCTCAATTAGCATGACAATTTTTAAGGCTCATTTTATTTAATGTACCAACTCCCGACAAATTTAAAACTATTTTTTTCTATTCCACTTGATCTCCTAACTTCTACATAGACAGCCAGCTTCTGAGCTCAACTTGAATTCTGCTTGATAAGGCTTATCATTTGTTGCTTCAAGTCTGAATTAACAAGGCTAAATATGCCTAAAGCTTCTTACAATTTCAAGCCAATCTCAAGCATGTCCCTAGCTAAAATTAGAAAAGTTGTGAAAGGTGCATTTTTACTGTTGCATTATAGCTCTAAAAACTGCATTTCCCAATGTCAAAAACAATCATCTTGTGCTGCAAATTGCCACTAAACTAAAACATTTTAAACATTAGATTTCTTTCTTCTAGATTATTTGGTACAATTCCTCGTGTCACTTTTGATCACTATCAACTAGCGAATTGAAGCTTGTACAGACAATGGGCAATGCAGAACATTAATTCACTGTTTCAAAGAACCAATTATTGAACCAGCCTTTAAAAATAGTTGAAAATCATACACTAAGTGCATCTCTAAAAGATTGTTTAAACATAAGACGCTTTCTATTATTTTAAATAGTAAACCTTTAAAATTATGTTCCAAGACGCTCTTTAAATTAACATTTTAATTTAGACCCATACTATAATTAAATGTAATCAAAGTATTTCAATTTTTCAATGAGGAAAATAATATAATAATTTAGAGGAAAGCTAGTTAATATAAAATATAGGAAAAAATAATAGAAATTTTATGGAAATATTAAAATTAAGTGTTAATTATAAAGACATGTTGGAGTACTTCAAAATTTTTACACTCAAAATTTATAAATTTTATATGAATTGTAGAATATGCTTTTAAAAAATAAAAATATTAGTTTAATTCCAACAACTCCACTTTTAGTCACTATAAAATGAAAACCAATATATTGAAACATACTGTTCTCCATTGGGACGACAAAATAGAGAAACTGCAAACAAAAAAATTATAACATTTGGACTTAACTTGAATAATCTGACATTTCTAAATACGCAGCAACCGGCAAGCTACATGTCTTTTTTGTTCAAACAGGGGCGAGCATGAGCTTCTTTATATAAAATAAAGCAGATAAGATGCAAAATAAGTCCAATATACTCTAAAATGAAAAATAAGCATAATTTTTTTTCCCGTAGAACATATGAAGAACAAAGCTCCAGGTGTCTATGAGGCGACTAATTGACCTAAAAATTGGATTTCGAAAAAATAACGTTGAAAACAAGGAAAAAATAGAAAAATAAGCAGATAACTTGTAGTTGAGCAACAGATGAGCAAAAAAATGTAGAAATTGAAACGCCAGGAAATCAAACTTACCAGCATTAATGGAAGTAAGTGAGAGAGAGAGAGAGAGAAATAGGGCAAAAGAGGCAAATATATAATGAAGGGGGGAATTTTAAGAGAGGAAAGGGAGGGAGGGAGGGCGAGTGAGTGAGTGAGTGAGTGAGTGAGTGAGTGCGCCAGTTTTGGCAAATTTAGAAATGGACGAATTTTTAGAAATGCCGCTCGGGGCAATTATTAATTTGTAAGAGATAATAAATTATTGTAGCATTGTCTAATCTCTCAAGACTTGTAATAATTAACTTGTTTGGAAAGAAATGAAGTATCCTATGAATAAAAAGCATATTATAGTTATGAAGGTTTATTAGTCTATAATTTGAAAAAAAAAAATAACCTTTATTTTTCGTTGCTATTGAAAACTAAAACAAAATTAATCATAAAATAATAAAAATAAATAAATAGTTCAATAGATCGTGAATTTTGCTAAATATTCACGTGTATATTGCAATCAATAAACGTATATTTAGAATTATACTTGAATCGATATTCAATTTATTGATTAAATTTTATTCATAAGTGATGCTACCTGATTATACAAATATTTTC
>CAIGRP010021965.1:0-21608 GCA_903798385.1 Fraxinus cuspidata | reverse complement strand
CAACCACAATTGAGCGAGCTACAGGGGCCCGCTGCCAGTAGGAGATGCACCATTCATCAGTTGGAATTGAAGGGAGGCCATTCCTCTGTAAAAAGCGGCCAAGAAAAATGAACAAAAGTTCAAGGACCTACCAAGCGCTAATTCATGCGCTATAAGCAGGTAGGCATTGAAGGTTTAAGGTTGGGAACACAAGGCACATATTTACAAAGCCAAACTTGAAGAAAAGAAACCCGTTCAACGTGGGTAGGTTCAGCACTAGAGTTATTGTATAGTATCTGCATGCCCGATTAAGAATCCGTTAATTTTTTATCAAATTTTGGGGTAGCAGCAATGACCAAAATACTGGGGGAAATGGTATCGCCTAAAGGTGAAAGATTGACTAAGGCCCCGACATCCCTCAGAGTGATGGACATTAGGCCAAGGGGAAAAATGAAGGTATTGTATTCGGACGACCAAAAACTCAAAGCAATAGGAAAAAGCACAGGATCATAAATTGGGGGACGAACGGCGATTTCTAATAAATCAGAATTCCCGATACGATAAAAAATGGCCTTGGTAGGACCATGATTGGTCCTACGTGCATGCCAAAAATGAAAAGTAGTATCAACTTTAGGCCAAGTACGAATACCTTTTTCTCGGATGGATTTCAAGGAAAAGGGATTTAGATTGCATGCCAACAATGAAAAGTAGTATCAGCTTTAGGCTAAGTACGAATACCTTTTTCGCGGATGGACTTTAAGGAAAAGGGGTTTAAAAAGGGAGGGTCTTGAGTGCAAGGAAACAACTGGCCTACTGCCGCTTGCCCCACCAAATCAGCATCAATAAATGATGGGCCCAAGTAGAACTCAGGACAATCAGGATTGGCCAACCAAAGGGAGTTCGCTCTCACATAATGCCTGGTAAGAAGCTGTTGGAAGCTTTCGAAGTTAAGAAAGTTATCTGAAGGGCTTTGGGAAGTCGCCATTGCTAAGCTTCTCAAGCTGTTTGAGGATTTTGAAATGTTTGCAAGCAAAATGGCAAGAAGACGAACAGTGATTTAATGGAAGAGGAAATGCAGAGATGCAGAATGTGGGTATAATAGTGCGATAAAATAGCGTGTTATATGGTTTATTGGGGACGGCGTAATATTTCACTTTTTGGATATAGAAGGTCACTGCCAAACCAAGTAATGATTGTGCCAATTTCCCCTTGTTTAGTTTTTCGCGGGAATCGCAAAGAATGAATACGACATAAAATTAATAATTAATATTAATTCTGCCATATTGGGGGTAATTGTTGAGGTGTAAAAATGAGGCCCAATTAAATGGTCCAAAGATAGAAGCCTAAGTAGGAAATTCGAAAGATTGACACAAAAGAGACCATAAAAATCTTAAAACAGCACCCATGATAGATTCATTTAGTGGGGACCCAATGTCGCCCATGCCGAATAGTCGCCCAAAATCTGGACTAGTATTATCGTCCAAACGGGCAGAACGCCCAAGATCCAAGCAAGCATAGTTCCTTTATTCAAAGCGACGGCTATGGAAACAGTTCATTCCAGATCCAAAAGCTACAGTCAGGAGCGGTTAAATATCAAGAAATGTAGCAGCAGTTAAGGACGGTTTGTAGCAATTCATCCATCATGGAAGAAGTAGGCAACCTGCAAGACGATAAGTATCCATTAGTACAAGTCATTCATCATGGAGAAAGTGGGTGGTTACTGGGCGATGAGCAGTTTTCCAGCAGTTTCTCGAAAAACATTACAAGGGAAAACCGTCATATGAAGTATTAAAAGAGAAAGAGGACATAGAAGAAGAGATCGAATCAAGAACTCTCAAACATAGAACTATGTAACTTTCATTCACTATCTTTTTATCGCCAATTATTTTCTAAGCTCAGTGTGCTTGTGCCCCTTAGAGGTATTTCGTTTCTTATAAACCGCGATCTTCACAAATAAAGCACCACTCATTGGGACTTTATCTCGAGAGGTTGTTGTTCCTTACACAATCGTCTGAACCTTCTTCTAATTGTTAGCGAGGCCCGACTCTCCGCACGAAACACAGTTATTTTATTACAACCCATAATGATCCAATTTTATTCCACATCTTCAGTGAATTCTCATTTTATGAGCAACATTACCACCTTTGTATCCACTGTTATTCCCATCATTTTAAGACAAAACTATTTGGCCTACATATCCGCCCATTGTTGGTCAATTTCTTGTATTCTTTGTTCATTACTTCAAATTCAAAACTTCTTAGGTCTTACAAAAATCGAATAGGTTTTGTGATTATAGATTGGATTTCCTGGCTCAAAAATTGATTCATGCTAACCAAAACTTTTTTGGTAGAAGGATCACAGTATGATGAAGTCATTTTCGATAAGCCTACACTGAGACTTGTACATTTCAAACACCATTTAAAATTCAGTAAGAACTGAGATATCTCACAAACCAATTGCCTAGAAACTATTTCTGGTATTCTTATACGTGATTTGAAGGAAGAAAAAATCTTGAGATGTTTTAGCCATCCTTGTCGCTTGAAATGCGGATATGACGTCACTTGGAATAACTCACCTGATCTCTACTCACACATCTTGAATAACTCAATATTGTAGGCTTCCATCTTAAAATCAAGCCAATTAACTTCCTCATTAATATATAAAAGCTTGCTCTTCTTGGAATTCGTTTGCTTTTCGAAAAAGAGTAATGCTATGGGTACATAGCATTACACATAAGGGGTTACATAATAGCCAAATAGCAGCCCCCTATTGGGGGGGCGCCTGTGGGCCAGACGTCCCCCGAATAGGGGGCTGCCATTTGGCTATTATGTCAAATGCTATGTGTACGTTTATGTACACGTAGCATAATTCTTCGAAAAAATGTAATCAATCGGGATGCTGCCCAACCTCGAGATTCGTAAATTAGATTCTATGAATGTAGAGGGAAAATGTGAAACACAAAAACTTGAGTTTAAAAAACCTGAGTTCTTGAAACTATAATACCGATACATTCTACAATGGAATACCTCAAGTATTGAATATTGCTCAAATGAACAATGAGGAACGATTTTGGAAGTAATAGAAGTGATAAACCATAAAAAAAAAAAATAAGCGAAAACAAAACAAGAATAAAAAACGGTAAAAGTCGAAAATGGCTTGGGCGATGGCTGGGCGGTCGCCCAACTTTGTGTTACAATTACAGGGAGTGAATTTGATGAACTGGGTGGCTGCCCGATTTTGAACTGGATAGCCACTCTAATACAAAAAATATGCCAATTGGGATTTTGAATTCCGTGTCTTTTAATCAAACTTTACACCTTTTGGCTTATATTTGGTATCTTTTGGCTTATATGAGTGGTTTTCATGATTGAAAACATATTACACACATCAAATTCATTCATCAACATTCAAAATTAAAGATTAAATCTAGTTTATATATTATTCTTCAAAGTTCCTTTTTCAAGTTTTGTTTGCTTAATTCAAACTTGGATTAATGTTTGTTTACTCTTGCAAGCTATTTTTCATTGAAGACTTCAAGCACTTATCCCTGTGGCGGCAAATATGCGATTCATAATTGTGTTCAAACCTTCCATTTCGGCAAAATTCTTGTTGCTGGTTTTTCTTATTCTTCATCTACGTTTCTTAACAATCTCAAATGATTCTTTCAACTTGGAGAATGAGGAAACCATGGCTACGATAAAGATGATTAATCAAGACCTTGTGAGGCTTGACAGATTCAACGGGTTAAACTTTACAAAATTGAATGACAAATCAAAATTTCTTCTTACTACATTGAAGGTCTTTTATATCTTGGATCCGGACTTGGCACCATTGCCGGAACCAACCCCAATGGCAATAATGGAACAAGGGCGAAAAGGAAGAAAAGAGAAGAAAATAATTAATATGTAGATGACATGTTTTGAACGCTCTCTTCGACCGCCTCTATGGTCTCTACACAAATAACACATCGACAAAAAAGATATGAGAATCGTTAGAAACTAAATAGAAGGCTATGGGGGAAGGTACCAAAAGGTTTCTGATTTTTAAATATTTTAATTTCAGATTTTTGGATAACTTGTCATTATTAGGACAAGTACATAAGTTACAAGTTATTATCAATAAAAAGAAAGCTGTGAAGATTGATATTCCCAAAACCTTCCAAGTTGGTACAATCATTGCGAAATTGTCATCTTTGTGGAAATGCTATACGAAGAAAATCCTTCACATTTCCCAAGATTATTTTTTTGGAAGAAATTCAAAAACATCTTCGGATAAAGAAAGAGTCAAGGGCACGAGATGAAAATGAATATTTTCATGAAGGCACTTCCAAAGTCCATGCCTTGAATCAACCAAAGAAATACAATAAGAATTCCAAGAAGAGGAAATCCTCAAACCCTAATAAAGATAACAAGAACAAGAAGAAATTCAAAGTTCCTTGTTATGTGTTTGGCAAACTCAGATATTGTGCTTGAGATTGTAGACACTACATACAATCAACGCAAGAAGGCAAAGTGAGCTCCATTGACAACATCATTGCTACCGTGAGCATTGTGAATTTGGTCAAATGAGAGGTGCAAAGATGATGGTACGATACTTGTGCCATCATACATGTGTGGTATGATAGATCTCTTTTCAAAATCTATCAGAAAATAAATAACGAACACATTCAATTGGGCAATGAAGTACAATCAAAAGTTGTTGGCAAAGAAAGTATAGACTTATAATTCACATCCGGTAAGAAGATCATATTAATAAATATATTGCATGTACCAAAAAGAATAGAAATCTTGTAAGTGGTGATTTGTTGGGAAAATTGGGAATAAAGTCCACACATGAATCGGAACTTTCTTGGAATGGTATATTTGTTGGGAAATGCTATTCTAGTGATGGAATTATCAAACTTTGTACTGTTGACAATAATATCAATAAAACTACAAATTAAATTATATTGTTGAGTCTATTCCTTTATGGCATTATAGATTAGGACAAGTTGACTTTTCTACTGCAAAAAAGAATAATTAAAATCGGAATGATTTTGTAACACTACGTACTTCATTCTCGTAATTATTATATCTATCTAGATTATGTATCAATGTTATATTTACTGCTTAATTAATATAACTATTGTTATTATGACTAATTATATCTTTGCAATTGAATATGCCTTGGACGTCCTAGATAATCGACATGCTTATTAGTTTAAAATTAATAATTTTTATAGTCTTAATAGTTTAGATTTAATTGTACAATATATGTTTTTTCAATTTAATCGCACTCAATTAGACGTTAATTTTGATAATTCATCTCACTATCTATTATTTATCCTTTTAACTGTGAATGTATATGTTGTACGTATAGATGAGTGTGTGCACATAATATGTGCATGTATATGTATATGCATGTATGTATATGGGTGTACTCATTTATATAAAATATATTATGTGTGTTTGTAGAGATGTATGGGTGTAATATGTATATAAGCTGTATGTATTATTATGTATGTGAACATATATGCATGTGTGTTCATAGGTATATACGTGTGTTTATTTGTGAGCGCGCACACATATACCTTATATGTATGTATATGTATATATTTAGGCATGTGTTTATATATTTGTATCTGTGTGCACTTATGTGATTATGAGTAATTAAAAATAAAATTTGTAGGAAAATAGATTATAGGGATTTATAATTTTAACAATTACTGATTTATTATTTTTGTAGTTATTGAACAAAACAGTAACCATTTGAAAGATTGGATTTGACTTTAAAAATTTATAGGAATATTAACACTTTTATTTACACAGAATTTTACAACAATAATAATGAATTAATTAATGAATTAAACAGAGCAATGCTATGTGTTCATATTTATAGGACTCAAGGTAAGTAAATCTCACATTTTCTTTATTCATAAGTTACATTGTTAAATATATAAATATGTTACTTAAATTATTATTATGTGAATATGATAATTGATCATTATGTATTATGTCATTAATATTTCTCATAATATATTCATGCATGACAATTCATCCATAAGCATGCATGAAGTTTTCAAGATATGAAAAGTTTTTAAATGTCAATGTGAGAAGAAATGTTTTTAAAATGATGTATCACAAATGTTTTTATTACGAGGTGTATGTCTATACCATGAAGGAGTGAGTGGGAAATGGGGCGTGGTGGATCGACGCACCTGACCAATTTTGAATTATGAATGTTCCATATTAATGTTAATCACTTTACGATACTATCGGTGGATTTGATCGGGTTCCAAATATCATGGCCCATTGCATTATAATTGGCTAGGCAATATACCAGTGGGCTCACAATGTCAATGTTTAGGTTTTTAAATAAATGAATGAAAAGAGAATATATATTGAGATATTTTTATTCGTACGCATATCATAATCATACATTATATACATGATGTTTGCTTATTAAACGTAGCTCATTACACGTTATCCCTCCCTTTTTTCATATGATAAATGCAAGATGATTTGAGACAACTACTTATAGTAAGACAGACTAAGTAATATTATATTTTAATGTTGAATTCGTTTTTGTAATTAAAGTTAACGTTTGACTTAATTGTTCTATATTTTATTAAGCACACATTATTTTAAAATAGTAAGTCATTGATATTGATTATGTCAAAGAAAAATATAATCATTTTTCGCATTTATAATTTTAAGGGAAAGTTAAATGATATTATCTACAACTCTAAGTATCTAAATTTGGGGGGCGTTACAGATTTTATGTGAAAACATAGAACATAATAAATGTGAATTATGTGTCAAATTTAAAAAGATTAATAAACATTTTCACAGTGTTGAAATTAAATCTACTTTGCTAAACTTAATTAATTCCGATATATATAAATTAAATGGAATGTTAATTAGAGAAATGAATAAATACTTCATAACATTTATATATTATCATTCTAGGTTTTATTATATCTACTTGATGAAACATAAAGATGAAACCTTTAACATGTTTATGATATATAAAGTCGAAGTAGAAAATTAATTAAATAGAAATAACAAAATTCTTAAAAGTGATAGGGGAGGTGAATACCTCACTAGTGAATTTAATATTTTTTTTGTAAACAACATGACATAATACGTCAATATAGAGTATTCAGAACACCTGAACAAAATGATTTAGCTGAGAGATAATATGATACTAGTTGAAATGATGAACCCTATGTTATCAAATGCTAAGTTGCAATCTAACTTATGGGGTGAAGCTTTATTAAATGCATGTTACATAGTTAATATGATTCCTTCTAAAAGATTTAAGGTTTCTCCATACGAATTGTGGAAAGGGAGAAAACCTAACATTGATTATTTCAAAGTGTGAGATTATCTTACTTATAGTAAGAACATGGATCCTAAAAGGACTAAGTTGAGTTTTAGGGGGATCACATGTGTTTTTGTAGGATATGCCCAAAATAACAAGGCATATTGTTCAGTATACTTGGAAACCAATGTTATTATTAGATCTAGTGAAGTAGAGTGTTTTTAGAATATGTTATCTTTAGATAATTATTCTCTAAGGGAACCTCAAGTGAAGATTCCCAATTCTGTAAGATCACTGATTGTTTGATTTCCCGCAAGTGGACGAGATCGTGAACAAGTAATAAAGTAGTGAATGGAGTGTTGAACTCACAATGACTACATGTTTGATCGAGTTAAAATTAATTTCAACTTTAATGGAATAACAAATAAATTTTGTGATTTTTTATACTAATCCTTGAATTATCAATTAAACTAATGAAAATAAGCAAATGTGTTATTCAAATATGTGAGATGCATTCGAAACCCCCTTGTTATTCCATTTTTAGTGTAACAATTAAAGTGATAATTTGAAATCATTCATGTTGGTAAATGCTCCTAATTTAATTGAAAGCATTTTTTAGTAGCGATCAAATCTATTCTCATCATGTTACTCTTTTATCTCTCGATGAAAGATGCAAACATGATAAATACATGAACAAGTAAACACCTATTTAAACCATATAAAGCATAGATGTATATTTATATCCTCTATCGAATCTTACAATATTTGTTATAATGTGCTTAAACCATATTGTCTCTCGATAACAATAAAATCCACTAACAAATTAATTGGTGATCAAGAAATTGAAAAGAACGATAAAAACGATAATAAACATCCACAAATCAAATCAAATTAAATTTAAAATAATTCATTAAAAACTAAAAATATCATAACAATGTTCATCTCATCCTAACAATGTATAAAATTAGACTAACATATCGAAATTACAAGAAATAATGTTTAAGTGAAAAGACATAACCCGAATTTTTGACAAATTGAGAAGATGAAGATGAATCGTGAAATCTTGAATCTTTTCAATGGTTTCTTGATGAATCTCCACTTGCGTCTTCTCTTCTTTGCCCAAAAATCAGATTTGAATCTTCACTTAATTGAATTCTTGCAAATTCCCTTCATTTCTCTCACAAAAACTATGAATTCTCCTCATTTGATGATAATAATTGATGAATATTGGAATATAATATGTCTATGAGAGGTCTTCAAATATGTATTCTACTGTTAAGTATTTGTAGGAGTCAAAAATTGGTTGAAAATCATGTCCAAATTGACTTCCAAAAGAGTTCCAATTGAATAAGGAAAGTTATCTTCGCGCGCGAATTTTTCGTCTCTGTATAACAGTCAGAATTTTGATAATAACTTTCTCTCTCAATATCCGATTGAAAAAATTCAAAATGAGTTGGAAATATAACTCAAATGCCAACAACGTTTCTTGAAATATAATTTTTCTAATTCGAACGTTTACTATACCAAAAATGAATTTCAATTTTTGGCTAAAAATCTGGAATATAACTTATGCGATTGAAAATTGGTTTTAATCATATTTAATTCTTTTTTGAGTTCTAATTCCATCCATTTGTCTTCTATCTATCTTCAAAGTATCATCTTGTGGTCCAAATCAACTATTGAATTTTCAATTTGGTCCTCAAACTTTGGATTTTGTCACTTTGCACCAATTTTCGCTTCTTTCTTTCAATTCCTTGTTCAAACATTGAGTTTTAATATAAAATACAACAATTTAGGATATATTTTGTCAAAAAAACTATCAAATATTGTTATTTTAGACCTCAAATAAGTGTATAAAATACACTTATCAATCACAACTAGAAACTCCTATTGAGAATGTTGAGACAAGTGAAGTTCACTGAAGTAAAAGAGCTTGAAAAGAGAAAGTGCTAGAATCGGATGAATTAGACTCTCCATTTATTTATTTCTATTTAATTGAGAAAAATGAGAAGAGTATCATAAGAACTAGTACATATGTTCTTCAAGTGAAAACTGATCCTAAAACTTATCAAGAAGCAATATCATATAGAGATAGTACATTTTGAAAGGATGCTGTAAATGATGAAATAGATTCAATAATGTCAAACAACACTTGAGAATTAGTAGATCTACCACCTGGATCAAAGTCTATAGGTTGTAAATGGGTATTTAGGAGGAAGTACAATGCGGACGGTACTCTCATACCTCTAAACCTAGATTAGTGGCTAAAAGATATCGATGAAAATAAAGAATAGAGTACTTTGACACATATACAACAGTTGCACGAATAACATCAATTATAATTATATTCATTTTAACTTCAATATATGATTTGCATATATATATCAAATGGATGTTAAAACGACATTCTTAATCGAAGATCTCAATGAAGAAGTCTATATGGAACAATCGGAAGGATCTCAATGAGGATGAAATATGCAAGCTAATAAAATCCTTATATGGATTAAAACAAGTACCAAATAAATGGTACGAAAAGTTTGACAATAGCAATAATGTCTTTTGGATTTAAACATAATAGTGTTGATAAATGTTTATATTTAAAAGTTTGTGAAATCACATTGTACTCATTTGTTTATACGTGGATGACGTGTTGATTGTGAGAAATCAAATGCAAGGTATAAAAGAAATAAAGAGATTTCTATCTTCCACGTTCAAAATAAAAGACTTTGGTCAAGATGATACCATACTAGGTATCGATGTCACCAAAACTAATGGGGGTTATATGTTAAGCCAATCATAATAATGTTGAGAATGTGATTAATAAGTTCAAATACTTGAACATTAAAGAGGCTGACACTCTATTTGATTCAAGTTTGAAACTTGTAAAGAATGATGAAAGAGCTATAACACAACTTTAGTATGTTAGTGTTATCGGGAGACTAATGTATGATGTACAATGTACAAGACCCGAAATAGCATTTGCAATTAGTAAAATTAGTTAGTTTACTAGCAATCCAAGTGAAGAACATTGGAAAGCTATCGGGTTGTGGGTGTTATTGGTAATTTGAAGAAGACCAAGAATCTAGGTCTCTAATATTCTAAGTTTTCGACAATCCTAGAAAGATTTACAAATGGTAGTTGGATATCTAGTATTGGTGAGAATAAAACAACCCCAGGTTGGGTATTTACCCTTCGAGAAGATGCGATCTCTTGAAAATCCAAGAAACAAACGTGTATTACTCACTCAACTACGGAATCAAAATTTGTGGTATTGGCTGAGATCGAAAAAGAAGTTGATGGCTTAGGGATTTAATGTACAAAATTCCATTGAAGAAATGAATAATTCTTCCTTATTTATGTTATGTGATAGTCAAGCCACTTTAGGTAGAGCATACAATGAAGTGTATAATGGTAAGTCTAGATATATGAGCCTAAAACATTGTTACGTGAGAAAATTAATCAAAGATAAAATAATTTCACTAAATTATGTGAAGCCAAATGAGAATTTAGCTGATCCGTTTACTAAATCGCTCATAAGGGAATTAGTGTGAACAACAACTAATAGTATGGGATTAATACTCCGTAATTAAATATACCAATGACGACAACCCTACCTGACTATACTAATAAGTATACTTCAGGTTCAAATGATACCAACAAGTTATTCAATGAATGGATAGATTCAGCACTTAATTATTTTATTTTAAAACTCCATCCTAGGTTATAACTACTGGTTGCCACGAATAGGGGGTTGAGTTTCAATAACTCTTAATAAAGTTTAGATCAGCGGATCAAATATCTCTAAAAGCAACAAATATACTGTAAATACCTTACTTATATAAACTTCGAAGTGGCACCGCCTCAATAGAAAGTTGGAATTTCTCTCTTAAAAGTTTATGAATAACAACGCGTAAAGTCATAAGAGCGCTAAACGAGATTGTCTGGAACTTGGAACATTTGATGCTTCTGTGTGCCATTTAACTGGTATCACCACAAGGAATAATGGGTTCAAACCTTTCATGCTACATAGGATTTCGATGATTACTTTGTGAGATTTACGCTAATATTGGATTCAAATCGAAATATATCCATACTCTATGCATAAGTGTCGTCAACTTGGATTTGAACTCATTTTACTTTTGAACAAACTGGGGATTGTTGGAATATTGTTCAACTAAACAATAATAAGTGATTTTGGATGTAATGGAAGTGGTCAATCGTGAGAAAAGCAAGCGAAAAAAACGAGAAAAAAAAACGGTGAAGGCAGGAAAATGGCCTCTGCCAGGCCTTGTGTTGCAATTACAGGGACAAATTTGATGAATTGGGTGGTGGCCCAGTACAACAAATACGCTCGTTGGAATTTTGAATTCTAATATCTTTTCATCAAATTTTACACCTTTGGCTTGCTTTTGGTACCTTTTCGTGCATGGTTGATGGAGTTCTATATGTATGAGATATTTTCATGATTGAAAACATATCACAAACATCAAATTCATTCATCAACATCCAAAATCAAAGATTAAACATAGTTTTATATATTGTTCTTTAAAATTCATTTTCCAAGTTTTGTTTGCTTGATTCAAACTTGGATTAATATTTGTTTACTCCTACAAACTATTTGCCATTGAAACTTTCAAACACTTATCCTGGTTACGACAAATATCGTTTGAGGACAGCGATTCATAATCGTATTCAAACTTTCATTTTGACGAAATTATTGTTGCTGATTTTCCTTGTTCTTCATCCACTTTTCTCAACTTCAAGACATCATTCCGTAGACTTGAACGAATAGTATTGAGACGATGCTCCTATCCTAAAGTCCTCCCTTCTGAATTAGGACACATTTCAACTCTACAGGTGCTTGAAGTGTATTATTGGGACAATGTTGTTAGAGTTTCTGCTATGCGATTTTTCGAAGAACGGGTTGTAGAAGAAAATGAAGAGCTTAAGGCTATCACTTGTAACTAACACGCAAATAGAGCATAACTCCTACGAGTATAAACAGTCGAGTAAGTTACATATCATCTAATTTATTTATTTGTAATTAACACAAAGTTGCATCCTCTTTGTTGCAAGCAAAATTAAATGACTCGAATGCCATTGGTGATCAATAGCTTTGTTTGCGAGAAAAAATTAAACATATTATAGTCGTAAAATTGTTTTTACAATGAAATCTTTAATTATGCGACAACATTTTTTTGTCATGATTTCGATATTATTTTTGTTGTGATTGTAAAAAAAAATTAAAAGAAAATATGAAATTAGAACTTTTTAAGTATATAAAAAAAGCTACAAATTCAAAGCTGGTCAAATTTTCCAATTGCATGCAATAACCTTCGTTGATGGACTATTAAATGTCAATGGCCTTTGTTAAACCTGCTGACATGCAACATATGGTTGCTCAGAACAGTAAGGACAACCAACTCTCTCTCTCTCTTAACCGGAGTCTACACTGCTTACTTCTTATCCGAAAAAGGCACGGCCATCACACTTCTCGCAAAATCATCCGTTGCTCGTACTGCCTTCGACAAGGCCTGATGTCACAATTCGTGTATCTCACTCTACAATTGAAGAAAGAAGAAAAACAATAAACAGGAAAAAAACAAAAGAAATCGAAACATTAGGGTTGTTCTCTTTGTATTTCAGTTTTGTGTTTTATGTTTTGAATTCATTTTGGGTTTTATGTTTTGAGTATTCATTTTAAGATTGTTGAAAATGTGTTCTTTTTTGCATTTTGAAAAATTATTTTGAAAACATTCAAAACGCGTTTTGAAAATTTTGACTTGATTATAATTGAAAATACTCAAAATGACAAATTTGTCGTTTTGTGTTTTATTTGTAAATTATTAACTTGTTTTCAAAACGCGTTTTTGAAAATGGGAAAGAGAACGCATTTTCACTGTTTTAGAAAATCGAAAACAGAAAACGGCCTAAAAATGGTAAAGAAAACAAACCTTTAGATTTTAGAAAATGACATTGGTAGGGCTATTAAGATCGGGTTTTCCATTCGACACTAATTTTGCCGTATCCGCTCAAAGATCTACCGCAACGAAATCCCTCATCCGACCTCTCACCAACACCGAATTATGGCTAATTGGAGTGGGTACGGTGGATTGTGGTGGGTGTGGTAGATTAGGACATTTGTGTAGAGAGAGAATTTATGTAGTGAGAGATTACGGTGGAATTGGGTTTCCTAAATTTCATACATGACAATATCTTACAAATATGTGTAAAATATTTTTATAAGTTTATTAAATGTGTAATTATATATTTAAATTATTGTCCCCTAATCAAGTTGATCTACGATTTCGGATATATGGCTTGTGAACGGGCCCATCTGGGATACGATACGTTTGCAAGTCAATATATATATATTTTTTTTGGATGGACCTATCAAACTTATCGAAGTTGACATCTCTATATTTTATTGTACAAAAAACACAATAACATAAGAATAAAAAAAATATATATATATATCATAAGGAACAAAAGTTTGGGATTCACTATCGCTTTCGGCTTGGAATAGCTCACACTTTTGCTTGTAACATATCATTTTTAAATACATTTAATTATATTGAGTCAAATCTACTTTTTATTTAAACTTTTAATTTGAAGAGTCTCTTAAACCATAATTTTAAGGATTTACTTAAAAATAAATGCTCAAATAGTATAATCAATCAAAACTCCCTCAAATCCCCTGTCTGGTAGTCATTATTGAAAAAAAATATTTTAGAATGTGTTGTTAAGAAATAAGAAAAGTTTTAAATTTACGTGTAAAATATTTTATTACGTGAATGTGTGGTTAATTACGAGTATAATAATTAAATAATTTTATTTTAAAGTAGACAAAGAGGGGCTAAGACTGTGGATAGAGCCGAAAGAATTATATTCTATATATTTTTATGAATAATGTTATTTATTATTAGGCCCTGTTTGATAAGGCTGATTTTCCATGGGAAATTTACATTTTCCAACTTTTGCAGGGAAAATTTTTTTTCAATTTTTCCACCTTTTGGAGGAAAAAAATTTCTTGATATTTTGGTTGGAAAATATTTNAATTTTAGACACAATATTAAAAAAAATTTATCACTTTTATTGACAATTTTCATGCAAAACAAAGTCAAACGAATGATATTCGGTATGGTAATTTATTTTTCAATTTTTTTTTTGGCAATTGGAACAAATTCTAGACCCAATGGTAGGAAAAATTATCACTTTAATGGACAATTTTCATAAAAAAGAAATCAAACGGACACCAAACTTTCAACATTTTCTATGAAAAATTATACTAATCAAACACAATTAATTACAATTCTCAGTAAAACAATTTCTAGGCAATTCAATTCCCTGTAATTTATTTTCTTTCCACCAATTTTCCACATTTGTAATCAAACGGACCCTTCGTGTGTTTGATGCATATTAGAATGAAAGAATGTATTTTTTTTTTTGAAGTGATGTGATAGAAAATATGTGGTTGAAAAAGAAGGAAAAATTATCGATGTGATGAAAAATATTATTTTATCGAAAAATATGTGATTGAAAATGAGCAGAATTAGAATGAAAAAATTGAAGTGACTCGAATACAAGTTCACCTACAGTTTACGTGTAATAATGAATACTAAGATTATGCTTTTCATGAGAGATGGGGGAGGAATTATTTGGATAGTCCGAAATTGAAGGCAAGTCAGTTACCTACTTTAATACAGTGAGTCAATTAACTATTTAATTTGCTCTTTCTACGAGTAATCGTTCAAAATTAAACCATCTCTCGAATTCCCACATTTTCAATTGACTATCGAGCCCGTAAATTTGAGCACCAAGTATTCGTTTATTCCATTCCTTTTCTTCATTCTTTTTTATTCAAGAGTTGGAAAAATCTTTGATTGTACTGTGTTGTTGTATGATTGATTGACGGATTTGCATATGATAACGGTAATAGGAAATTGACAGTAACAATTGAAATTGAAAGGGGGTTGACAATGGTGGTGCTTTTGTTGTCAGTATTTCTTCTTGGGGCTCTGACTGTTATTGCAATGGAAGCAGTGGGACTGTGGATTTTGATTCGCTTAATAAATCAGAAACTTGCAAAAGAACAAGGGAAAGAAAAAGATTCAGCTTCGGCGGGCGACCTCATTCCGACTTTATACGACATTCAGGTAATTTAGCTATGTTACGCGCATACAATTACTATAATTTTGTTAAGGATATGAAATCTTCACCTATATATGTTTGTCAATGATTAATATGTATGAGGAAGCCTGGAAGGTATTTGATGAGTTGATCCACATACACGTCTTCTTTAATCTTTTGCTGCTACATCCAAAGTTACTGCACGTATATGTTGATGTAAAACTGATAATAAAACAGAAGATATGAAACCACCACCTGTTTATATAGAGCTCGATTAAAAGCAAGTATTTGACTGCTTCTGGAGGTGAAAAATAGATAATAAGCTTAACTAGAATAGACATTTCTGAATACTATTTTGAGAAGAGTCATATTCTATGTACTGTGTTCATCTTTTATATTTTGACGTTGATGTTAATGTTGACGTAACTTGTCTTTTGCCTCAAACAAGGATGTACATGAATAAATGGATGAAACGAAACTTTTCCAATATCTCTTACATTGGCTCAAATGCTAATTTAAACATCCATCTCGAAACCATGTGACCGTGATTAAGGGCAAGGGCGTAAATGGTCCAAATGAAACTAAAAAGACCTCTGTTTATGTATGTGATGACAACCAGTAAACTTCAGATTGAAATATCATAATGAAATGCATTCTTGAATGTGAAATTCTAATTAACTTATAATTAGAATTAATAATACTGAAATGTATAAATGAAGATGAATATCAATTAAATGAATGTGAATGTTAATTAATTGAGAATTAATAATAGGAAATTCATACATTAATGAAACCATACAAGTGAAATTAATCTATCAAATGTACATGTACATTGATGATAACTAAATTGTTAAATAAATTAAATACATATTGAAAAATAAAAAGTAAGATATTATTGAAATAATTGAATTATAGTATGGATATAATCGTCCAAAAAATATTTCTCACTTGACGTGACATTTAATATATTATAGATTAATAGTGTGTTTGACGGATTATCGAGGAAAAAAATATTTTAAATAGTAATATGATGGGAAAATATGTGATTAAAAGTAAGGAAAAGTTATTGATTTGATGGAAATATTATTTTATTGAAGAATGTGTGGTTGAAAATGAGTTTTGAAAGAATATGTGTCAAATAGGGGCTAAACTCAAGACAAACTAGTAGAGCCAGTATTTATGTTCGTAGGCCTAAAAAAATTTTACATTCTAGTCAAAATGAAATTTTCTGAGAAATTAGGTAGTAGGTTCCCGAAAAATCTTCTGCTAATTATTCTTTCCTTACATAGCTTGCGAGTACCATTACCTTTTCCTTTGACAACTTTTGTCCTGAAAGCTAAATGCCTCTTCTAAGTTTAATACATTTACATGGTATATAGCTCATAAGAAAATAAGCAGTAGTGATCTATTCACGAGTTTTGTCCCTGCAAGGTTTTATCCCCTGACGTTTTAGTTATATAAGGACAGCGGCAGTGAGGCATAAACACATATTTTCTTTCTTTACACCCAAGATTGTTTGTGGGAAATTTGTTAGGTTTGTTTAACACAAGGTCTTGAGGTTTTAGGTTTATCCAGGAAGCTAATGTTTCATGTATGTATGGCTATATACCATGGTCTACTCTGCTCGGGAGCCAGCTAGAAGTTTTAGAAGCACCATTTTCCACCTTATTGCTTGTGGGATTCACTGGCTCTTTTCATCTTCCACCAAATTACTGGATGGGCAAGGTGTTACTCTAGTTCTTCCATTAATTTTCTTTCTCAAATATATTTTTTATGTAGTTGAACATCTCTGGAATTTGGTCTTTCATGAAATATGATCAACATTTTTCTAGAACTTGCAAGATTCTTTTTGAATTATTGTGTCTTGTAATTGTTCATCTCTTGAATTTCGGTCTTTCGTAAGATATAATCAACCCTTTTCTAGAACCTGCAAGATTATTTTTCAATTATTGTGCTTGACACATTTATAATGTAAAAAAACTAAGTACCAAAATGGATAAAGAGTTGAAATTGCTCAGATCCAAGTAACTCATTTGATGCATAAACCAGGTTTTATCAATTTAAATAATTTTCGATTTTTATGTGCCACACCTGAAATTCAACAATATAAATTGTCTTTTTCTTTGATAAAACTTACAAACATATACTAGCATCATATGTCCAAATGTTGGAACCTCATTTTTTTATTTTTTAAATTTAACACTTTTCATCACAAATGTGCACAGTTCTTCCTTTGAAGAAATATTATTCACCAAGTCCCCTTTTGTTTCAATGGAAATGGAGAATTTCAATATCTCCGCTTGGACACATAGAGATTGAATGTATGAAACTTCTCCCCTATTTCATCACTTGTTGTTCCCTTCTTTCCCCTCAAATACCCATGAAATAAATAATTTCTTTTAATTAGTTTTCAACATCTCTGGACTCTTATGCCTTCCAAATGTCTGAATACCAGAAACTTAGTTTAGCTGCTTCAGGTCTTGGGCTTACATGTTATAATAATAAGAGTTAGTATCTAGTTTCTTTGAGCACGTTCTAACCTAATCTTCAACAGTTTCCTTTTCATTATCCATGCAAAAAATCAAACTAGAAATATAAAAATTGTTATTGAACCCCTATCAGCCTTCTCTGGTGGTCCTGAAAACGCACTGAGGATGTTTTGGTGTTTTGCTTAAAAAAAAAAGGTTTCTACTGTGTTCATACATTTATCGCCCGCCCCCTATCATATGCTTTTTCTTTTTTTTGGTATGGGATTGAGGGGAAGGTTTTTGGATCATATACAAAGTATCATTTTTATGCTGAATTCTTTCCTACACGCTCATCTGAAATTTCATTAAATATCATCTGTCCACCTGTCTTTGCCTCAAATTCAGTATTTTGTTTTTGCCGGTGTTTCAGGGGGCTCTATGGGTTCTAGAACCAGAAAAGGTTCCAAAACCCGGGCTTTTGGACAAGGTGCCTACGGAGCAAAAGCGGAAAAAGGACTTTTTGGAGGTCATGCCTGTCCCGAAATATGCAAAACTTAAAGATCACTGTCTTATCCTAACTGAGACAGATGGTTCTCATGTGGAGATTTCACTCAAGGGATGCACAATAGCAACTGTATCAGCAACAGACTTGTCCTCAAAAAAATGGTGATTTGACGTTTTCTAGAAATCTTTTAGGAGTTGAAATTTCAGATAACTTAGAATCAACTACTTTTGTTTATGCATCCTCCTGACGGACTTTTTAAGTTGTGGTTTCCTGGTGGTCAAGAATTAACTGTTTAACAATGGATTTCTCAAATCATATACCTCAGTGAATATGCTGCTTGAGGCTTACACTGGAGAAAGAGAGTCTATTCTAACTAAGTCAAGTAGCAAAGTTCTTGTTCTGAAAGGTTCAAGGTGGCTTCATTAACTCTACTAAATATTATATGGCATTTAGCAGCTTTTTCAATCTTTTAGTGGGTTTCGGTTCTGACAAAGATACATCCTTTTAGGTTGTGTTGGTTTGTACTGCAAGATCTCATCGAATTCATGACCAAGAAATATTGATGCCCAAGTAGCATAATAAAATATATATTTTGCCTTTTCATATTGTTCTAATCCATGTCAGGATTTTTTATTATTATTTTTTAATTGTTCTAATTTATCTCATGATTCCTGTTTGGATTTCATGGAATTCTAAGTAATACTTCTCCATGACTACCATGTTACGTTCCTGGAAGAATGGTAACAAATGTTTCTTTCTTTTTCTTATAACAGGGCAAAAAGATATCCCATTAAAGTGGAGAGTGAAGGATCAGTTATATATAAGGGAAGTAAAATAATTTGCATATATCTTGAGACGTCTTGGGAGAAGGAGTCCTGGTGTAAAGCCCTCCGCCTTGCTTCCTGCGATGAAGAAAAGCTTAAGTGGTTCACCAAGTTGAAAATAGAGTTTCAAAATTATCTGACATCATTGAATGCAGGATATCCTTCTTTTGTGAAACCTTCTGAGGTTTTCAGTGCTGAACCACTTGATAAGCCTATTAAGTTTGATGGTTCATCAAAGGTTCGCCAGTTCCTCAAGAAACTTGCAAAAAAGGCTTCTAAAAGTGGAGTAGAATATATAGCAAGTGGAACTTCAACTTCAGGCCGTGATGAAAGAAAGTTGAATGAGAAGTCTCATTCATTCCAAGACTCAGTTCTGGCTCCTGGCTTAGTCCCAACAGGAAAGCCTTCTAGTGTTTCTTCTGAGGACACTAGTGTGGCATCATCAACACCAACTTCTACTGAGCCAGGAAGCAGAGTTCATATTTCTGGAATATCTGATGTGGAATCTGATCACAGGAATTCTAGTGATGAAGGAACACTTTGTTTGAATTTGTTAATATCACGATTATTCTTTGATGCCAAAAGAAATTTGCACATTAGGAACTCCATCGAAAATCGGATTCAGGTTTGTCGTGTCTGTTTAAACCACAGTGACATATTAATGAAGTAATTTCTTTTACGTGTGAATGCACAAAAGATTTGGCATGTTTTTTTTTTTTTTTATCTCGTACATGATATATAAAATGATCTTTCAATTAGAATTATGAATTCAAATGATATTATTTGAGTTTTCTATACATAACTTTATGTTCTTGTAGGTTTTCCTCAACATAATTTACTGTAGACCAATTACAATATTCACAATCAGAAAATCTTTGTGAAAACTGTGTCCAGATAATTAATATTGCAAGAGATTCGAAGAATAGAAGATTTTCCCTTGTTCTATTCAAACCATTTAATAAAATATTTCAGGAAATTGTAACTTTTGATCTCCAACCTATAGACTGAGTTGCAAGTTGGTTGCCGACCTTCAAAAGGGAGCAAGTTGGTCCTCAATCTTTCAACAGATGTGTACAGTTAGTCCTCTTGAACAAAATCTGCCAAAATTTCTCTTAAAATAACATCTGACTTGCACATGTTGATGTGTTCAAGGGGCAAAAATGTATAAACTCATAATTTTAATAAAAAGAAAAATGAATAAAAGAGAAACAAAGAAAAACAAAAACAAATAGTGCAAAATGACCGTTTGGTGGCATTTCATGTGCGGCACCCAGTGCTTAGTCTTGGGTGGTTTTGAATTGGTCCATAGATGTTACTGAAACCCAGTGAAGGAGCCTTCTGTGATTGTCCTGACCAACCTTTTTCATTGAGTTCCATTCGGGCTCAATGTTTGGCAATATCAAATACCCATTTCATAGTTGAAGTTTCTTTCTGAATCAGCCAGGAGAATTTTTTGGTCCATTGTCATACGAATACTTTTCAGGTAAAGTGTATTTTCTTTTCATTTCAATTATTATTTAGGTATCTGACCATTGAGGGTCTTTTTATGCAGATTGATATTTTTATTGCAATGCATAAAATCTGATAGTAATTTTGATGTACATATCAGCTTTCTCTATAAATCTAAGTCAACTAAAAGGCATGTCAGGCATGTCAATGAAATAATATAATGTCTGAAAAAGTTAAATCTTTTCTCTATTTGTTCAACGTACTACTGAGACATAAGTGTATTAAAAGGCTCATTTAATGAGTGTTTTGTATTATTTTTTTGATCATTGTTACAATGTGTTGTATATAAAATCTACAACATATGGCTCTCATGAAGTGACATAGTAGTTTACCAGAAGATGTTGTGTGGGTATATTGTTGTTTGTGGCACAACTAACCTGTCTATTCTGCACTGTCTTAGAGAGCACTATCCAACATGCGAAGCCCCAATTACCTTGGTGAAGTCACATGTACTTCTGTAGATCCTGGTACTCTGCCTCCACATATTCTTGCAATGAGGCTGCTTCCCTCAGATACAAATGAGCTGTGGGCCATGGAAGTTGATGTAGAGTATTCTGGTGGCATGGTTTTGGAAATTGAAACAAGGCTCAAAATTCAAGAGCTGGAACTTGAAGGAGAGCAAACTAGTTCGAACTCAAGCCCTGTTGGTGAGGTAACCTCTGCTCTACTGGAAGGTATTGAATATCTTGGGAAACAATTGAAGCTTTCTGAAGAGACAACTGATGGAATAGAGCAAAAAGATGGAGATCTTATCCTAGGTATGTAATATTAATATACGAGCTTCTGTTTTGAGACCTTTTTTTTTAAAGGTAATCAAATATTATATTAATCAATGCCTTATACTCAAGAAGTGTATTATCAACTTAAATCAGAAAGTAACAACATGAAATT
>CAIGRP010021959.1:0-23666 GCA_903798385.1 Fraxinus cuspidata | reverse complement strand
AAAAAAAAAAAAAAAAAAAAGGCCACTATTGTAGCCCCAAGCTTCCTCCTCAAAATTCACCAGCACCTTCATACCACAAAATCGCTGCCTTTCCTACTCTGGCATACTACACCTTACAATGAAGAGTAAAAATAAATCCAAAACAATTATGTGGAAACAAATTGGATTGAATAATTCAAAACTCATGGATCGAGTTCATACTTCCTACCATTGATGTTGTTCTAGAAGCTTTCATTTTGTTCCAGATAATAGCACTTATAAGCTCTCAACACTCTAAAATTTATGGTGTATAATTTATTTTCGATGGTGGAGCTTAGGGCCCAAACCCATCTATATATAGCCAAAACACCATCAAGTTAGGCTAATGTTACTTCTAATCAATGGTGAAATGAAACCCAATGAATGTTGTATGTAATGTTGAAAACTGAAACCATGAACGTGGACCATAAATTGCCCGTTGAAGAAATGGGAATGAATGGATCGATTACATTCTCCTACTTGGTCCCTTCATTCAACCTAATGTCTCAACTTAATCCCATCGATTGTCCTTTTTAAGAAACAAACACATGAATCATAGTGAAGAGTCTTCTAAAATTACCTTCTCTGTATCACAATGTATTTAGTTTCTCGAGAATTATTTTTTATATGGTAACAATACATAATGAAAAGACCTTATGTCTTATTCTTGGTCCTACAAAGATGTATTTACTCAAATAAATTAAAGCGCACGTGAATAAGAGAAAATATCACAATGAATAAGAGTTTTCATACAAAAATTATATATATCGTTACATAGTGGAACCAAGTCCCATTTTCTCTACATGATCCTTGAATTTCAATGGTGGCTTGCCTTTAGTGAAAGGATCGACGATCATAAATTCAGTGTTTACATGCTCAATTACCACTTTCTTGTCTTTAGTAAGTTCTATAATGGTTAAATTCTTAATGTCGATATGTTTACTTGGACTACCACTTTTGTTGTTCTTAGCTTGTTCTTAGCCATAAAGACAGCAGTTGAATTGTCGCAATAAATTTTCAACGACCTAGAAATGGAATTCATAACTCTAAACTCAAATATGAAACTCTTGATCCATACACCATGCAAAATAGCCTCAAAACAGGCAACAAAGTAGGCTTCCATAGTGGAAGTAGTAGTAAAGGTTTGTTTGGCACTCCCTTATGATATAGCTCCACCATCCATCATAAAAATATACCTTGATGTTGATTTGCTTGAATCAACATAGCCAGCAAAATTTGAATCTAGGAATACAATCACTTCCAGATTATATGTCCATTTATACATAAACAAGAATTTTTGGTTCCTTGAAAGTATCTCATTACTTTCTTTGCTGCTCTCAAGTGGTTTGTACCTAGATTATTTTGATATCGTCATAACATTCTTATAACAAATGCAATGTTAGGCCTTGAGCAGACATGAGCATACATCGGGCTCCCGACAGCAAAAGCATATGAAATGTTCTTCATTTGTTCCCTTTCAAGATCATTTTTAGGGCATCGATTCAAATTGAACATATCATCCTTCAAAATGGGAGCTACACTTGATGAACAATCCTTCATCCGAAATTTCTCTAAAATTTTATTGATATAAGTTTTCTGAAATAGACCCAAAATACCTCATAATATGTCTCTATGAATCTTAATGCCAGTGACATAAGATATCTCACCGATATCCTTCATATCGAAATGTTTAAAGAGAAATTGTTTCACTTCATGCAATAAACTCTTATCATTAGATGCAAGTAAAGTGTCATCTACGTATAAAATAAGAAAAAAAATCTTAATCCCACTAACCTTCTAGTATATACATTGATCCATGTAATTTTCAACAAATCCGAATGAAGAAATTACTCCATGAAATTTAAAATACCATTAATGGAACGCTTGTTTTAGACCATATATAGATTTCTTAAACTTACAAACCAAGTCTTTACCATTATTATAGGAGAATCCTTTCAGTTATTTCATATAAACCTCCCCATCTAAATCTCCATTGAGAATTGTTGTGTTCACATCCATTTATTGTAGCTCAAGGTCAAATTGGGCTACTAATGCCAAAATAATATGTAGAGAACCTTTCTTAGATACCGGAGAAAATGTCTCACTGTAATCGATTCCCTCCTTTTCTTAGCCACAAGTCTTGTCTTGTCTCTCTCAATGTTGCTTTGCGAGTCTTTTTTAATCTTAAAGACTCATTTACAGCCAATAGCCAGGCACCACTAGGCAACTCAACAAGATCCCAGACTGCATTACTCTTAATGGAACTCATCTCTTTCTTCATGGCATTGTACCATTATCCTGATTCGTGAAAATGATTCAGGATCATTTTCGGCTCCAATGTTGTGGTTAGGTTCTTGTAGATACACTTCATAATTACTAGGAATTGCTGACCTTCAATCCTTTTTGGTTCTAGTAAATCTTCTTAATGTTATAACATCATCTTCCTGAGAAGCTTGTGATTCAATTGTTTGTCCAAGAGGCTCTGGTAAATCCTGAGCTACTTGATCTACTTGAACGTTGTCAATAGCCTGTGGGATTTCAATGATTGGTTGTTCGACACTTGTTTGTACTTGAGGAGTGCTGTAAGCTATAACCAAGCTCTCACTTGAGGTGGAAGGTTGAGATTCTAAATAATCATACTCCTGATTTGATTGCTCCCATTTATCAACTTATTCTCATAAAACTTAGTATTTCTTGATTCCACAATCTTAGTACTGTGAGATGAACAATAAAATCTGTATCCTTAGACCTTTCGGCAAATCCAATGAAATAACCACTAATGGTATTTGGGTTCAACTTCTTCTCTTGTGGATTATACATCATCACTTCAGACGGACATCTTCAAATGCACATATGTGATAAACTTAGTTTCCAACCTTTCAATAATTCAAATGGCCTCTTTAGGGATAGCCTTAGTTGGAGCTCGATTTAATATATACACTGTCGTTTTAAATGTTTCGGTCCACAAGGATTTAGGAAGATTAGAGCTACTAAGCATGTTCTGTGTCCAATAATATTCTATTTCTTTCTGCAACATCAATCTGGTCTATGAACCAAACATTGTGTATTTGGCAACTACCACATACTCTTAAAAAACTTAGCAAAAGGACTGATGCTTGTCCATTCCCTGTGTATCTACTGTAATATTTTCAACTTATATTTGATCTTATGATCTTAATCTGCTTCTCACATTAATTCTCTACTTTAGCATTAAAGATTTTTAAGGCATCCGATAATTCGTTCTTATTACTAAGTAAGTAGACATACATATATCGTTAGTAATCATCAATAAAGATGAAGAAATATTTCTGACATGTGAGTCCATGTCTGGACTACATATATCAGTATGTATGATATCTAATATGTTCAAACTTCTGTTGGCACTTTTCTTAAACTTGTTTTTTTACTTTCCCTTAATGCAGTCCACACATGTGTCAAAATCAGTAAAATCTAGAGTACTAAATATTCCATCATTTAATAATATTTCGATTCTATAAAGATATGTCTTAATCTTCGATGATGCATAGATGAGTCTTCGTTAATATTATACCGTTTAGTGCCAGTGTGAACATGTGTTGTACTATAAGTGATATTGTTTTGTAAGTTTTGTAAATTTATACAATAAAGGCCATTAAACAAAATACAATTCCCAACACATTTAGAATTATATAATAAACTAAATGACGTGTTTAAAAAATTAAAGAAATATCTCAAAGGTACAAGTCTAGAAATAGAGATCAAGTTTCATGAAAAATTTGGAACATAAAAGGTCCTATCTAATTTCAAAACAAAGCCACTACTTAAAGTTAAAATGCATGTTCATATACCTCTACATGTGAGCTCGTCTTATTATCGGATAAGATATTTTGCTCTCTTCCCACTGGCTTTCTTAGGTTTTGCATGCATTGCAAGGAGTTTGCAATATGAATTGTAGATCTAGAGTCAATCCACCAGTGTTAATATTTATATTAACCATATTATATTCAAAAACAGACAAACGAGATTGGATTACCTTTATCCTCATGTCATTTCTTGAATTTGGCGCAATCTTTCTTCATGTGTCCTTTTTTTTTTTTCACAGAAGTAACACTTTGCCTCTTTCTTAATATCAGCTTTGGGTGATATTTTATCTTTCCCCTTTTGATTGGCTTGAGCCTTCCCCTTCCTATGTGTTGTAGTCAACATTACACTTTCATCTTGTTCTGTTATTAAGCTTCATTCTTTTTGAACACACATAGTCATTAATTCATTTATTGATCATTTATCCTTATGTACGTTGTACGCGATTTTGAAAGTTAAAGTTCCGTAATATTGTGTGTTCAACACGTGTTCACACAGGCACTGTTGAACACACAGTCATGCTGATGACAGAACAACGTATACTAACAGAAATTTTAGTCTTTATAAACACCTGAGGCAATTAAATCATTCCCATTTTTCATAAAATAAGATGTCTGCTGCAGTGTTGGCATTAGTGACTTCAGGTGATTCGTCTTTCCTAATAGCACGGTCAGTATCCATCCACTCCAAATGGAAAAAAAATTATCTCCTTCCATACTTTATAGTTATCACCCTTTATTCGAGAATATCACAATGAATATCAGAGAAACGGGTTGTAAACCTGCATAATATTAAAAATGCTTATGATAAAATTGAGACTTAATTGAATAGATTACATGTTTTACAAATATAAGTCATGCTAAAATTGAATATAATGACATAAAAATTACTCGGGGGTTAAAATTTTTAATTCAAGTATATTCAGTTATTCCTTATGATAGAATTATTAAATTATGCGCTTAATTCATATTTAAGTTTATTATGAAAACAATTTGATATTATATCTTAAAGTAAACTTTATAATAAAACTATCAAATTATATACTTATTCACAATTACTGTGAGCAAATTATAAGGTATATTTTATTCTAATTAATTATATAAATATAACAAAAATTCGTGTGGGATAAAATTCATTATATTAAGTATAATTAATTACCGTTTTAATGTTTACTCTTTACGTGATCATAAACTTAATATATAATTTTATTTAATTAAAGATATTGTGGCTAATCCCCCATTAAATAAAACTATATAGATCACTTGACATTAACTAATTTATGTATAATCGATTAACACAATATGAGAATAAGTCTAATGGCACAATATTAACTAACATGTTATGATTATGCACAAAATATTCTCATACGCATTATAAATTGCATAAAATAATTTAAAACATAATTAATTAACTCATGCAAACTAAATATGAGTATAATTTTAACTTTTCATAGTTTAATTCATCATAAAATTGCATATATTATTCTAAACATTAATAATTAACCTATATAAAATTGGACCAATAAATTGAAGTACACACAGGTAAAAAAATACATGCCCAAAAATTAAACTATATAAAATTGGACCAATAAATTAATTATGTAAAATAGGCCCAATTAAAACTGGAAGTGTTCAATAAAATTTCTGTAAAAATGGTCCAGTACAAACTATAGGTCATGTCTCAATTAAAACTTCTAAATCATTTCAAAATATTAATTGGTCCGCCTAAACATAACTACAAGCCATTCCATAATGGCCCAATACTGTGGCCCAATGAATGATTACTTATTATATACCCAAACTTGGTAAGGAAATCAGTTATGGCTAATGGCCCAATAAAAATTCTTATAATTTAAAAACAGGTTCAATGACTGACTTCAAAAGTGAACGTCATTTAGGCTATATTTGATAGCCATGATTTTTCATGGAAAAAATTTCCATTTTCCCACTTTTGGCTTGTTTGATAGCCATTTTTTGGCATGGAAAATTTTTTCCCACTTCACTCCATACGTGCACATTTTCATGGAATTTGTGGAATTGGTTTTCCCACCATTTTGGTGGGAAAACTGATTTTCACCTTTTTTTTTTTTTTTTTACAATTGGAACAAATTTTCATGTAAAACAAAGCCAAATGAATACAAAAAGATCCAAAATTTTAAAATTTTCTAGGTAGAAAATTATACTAATCAAATATACTTATTTAACAATTCCCTGAAAAATAAATTTTAGACAATTATTTTCTATGAAATTCATTTTCTTTCCACCAATTTTTCACAATTGCAATCAAACGGACCCTTAAGAGGAAAACGCCATAGAGTCTAGAAATCGACCCGATTCTAACCCACTTCAAATTCAGCCTTCTTCAATAAAAATCGTAAGTTTAAAAACACGTAGAGTCTAGAAATGTGATTTTATGGAGAAATCTAAATTTATTTTTAGAAAAATGGGCAGAAGACAAAGTTTTGCAAATCGCTGGTGAAACACAAAGGAAAATGTAATATGGTGTTCTGATATCAAATGTTAGACTACAAATCAATCCAAAATAATTTTGCGGAAACAAATTGGATCGAATAATCGAAAACTCATGGATCGAGTTCATACCTCCGGATATTGATGTTATTCCAAAAGCTCTCCTTTTGTTCCAGATAATAACATTTAACGCTCTGGAATTGATGGTGTATAATGTATTTAAGGTGGTGGAGTTTAGGGACCAAACCTATATATAAAGACAAAATCTCATCAAGTTATGGCTAATGTTAACTTCCAATCAATGGTGAAATGAAATCCCATGAATGCGGTATGTAAGTGTTGAAAATTGAAACCATGAATGTGGACCATAAATTGCCCATTAAAGAAATGGGAATGAATGGATCCATTACATTCAAAACAGCTTCTCTTGATTCTACTCAAGATTGCCAACGACAACATCAGGCTTTTTCGGCGAAACTTGTGGATCTATAGCCATCGCTACAGCAGTGCATCTACCACCAACCTCCAGTTCTCTAGCCACATGAGCCACAGCGATAGCCATTGCATTACCATATTTATCATCGACTCTAACAGCCACCACTTACTACTCAATTCCTAACCCTCGCTTCCATTCCCAAACCACCACCCCCCATAGTTCCAACCAGCTATAGACCACCACTCCCAACCAGCGAGACTACAACGTAGATCTATCATCCACTGATCCAACGAACAAATCGCAATCGAAGTCACAAAATGGGCTCATTGGTGGCGATATGAAGCATTCCTAGATACTCGTTCTGCATGGTCATCGACTGAGATGAAGATACTGAGTAACACTACACGTCGAAGGAGGAAAACAGGCTTTAATTTTGAAAGGAAGGTGTAGTACTGTAGAAAGAAGAATCCATTAATTTACTCAACCTATCTCCATCATCAAAAACCTGCTATGTATTCCGATGGCGGTGGTGGGTGATGACTAGCGACAATAAGGGGTGTTGGGTGTGGATGTGAGAAATGTCGGAAGAGATGGATTCAATGATAGATAAGATAGTATGAGTTGGGGTATACATGAGTTTTGAAAAAGATGAATTTAATTTCTGATTTTTTGAAATAGATAGGGATTGGGAAATTCTCTAGTTTAAAATTTATGGGAGAAAATGTCATGTTTGTTGCCGTAATACTATAGAAGTATGGGAGAAAATCATATATCAGGTATTTAAGTACGCATCAATTCAATTTCAGAAATTAAGTTTAAAATTATAAAAGTCGGGTGTTAATTCAATAATTTAATTTTAAATAATAATATCATCAAATTAATTTAATCTATCTACCCCTACCAAATCCCTGTCCCCACCCTCTTACACCCGTCTGCCACCATCCTCTCATACAGTCGTCGGCATCCTCCCGTCGACATCTATCCTCACAATTATCGATATTCAAATAATTTCACCTAAAGAAATATAGAATCTATAGAGATCCCCACGACTTCTTCAGACGACGATCGAGCATCGCCGGTTCAAATAGTAGAGGTTGAAGGAGAAACATAGCGTGTAATGCCACAAAAAAATAATTATAGAATAGAAATTTATTATCTTTTTTTTTTTTTGAAAGTTGAGGGACTAAAGTGAAATAGTTTAATATTAATTTTATTTTTGTCCAAATAATCAGATTTTGATAAAGAAAAATAAGTGTATCAATATTGGATTATTTTAGTAGCTCGTATTATATTAGAAGCCTTCAACACGAGAAAAAATTATTTTAGATTAAACTACATCAAGTTAAATCTGATTAAAAGAATAATAGGTTAATAGAGTTTGTTGGAGTTTGCAATATTAATTAAGTAAAATTATTTTTCTCTTTCAATTCCTACTACACGTGATTTTATTTGATATAAAACCAATGGTGTACAATTCAAATGCCACTTTTTGAAATCAAGTCCATGTTGTCCATGCGTCATATTTTCAATGGATGATCATTCCAAGAAACCAATAGTAGAATATACTACTAATTCTACCATTTGAACCCATTCTTGTCCAATTTGTGGCGATTGTGGTAGACGACTTTTGTATCATTATTGCACTAAAACTTAATTTGTAAATATTTATTTTCATTATAAATACCCCATGAAAATAAGAGTAATTTCACCATAGAAAAATTTGTTTATGGACACGGTCAGAAAGAGTCAAGGTGGAGAGAAAATTATGAAAAAGGGTTTCCACGTACATTATTTTACAACCTTTCAATAAACAGAATAAGATACTTTTGCGTAATTGGTTTGTTTCTTCATACTTTTATATTTAGTAATTTATGCATGAATTGTCACGGATCTCCAGGTTCTTTATTAAGGGATATGAAATCTTTTGAGAATTTAAAATGATCTAAGATAGGTGTGTCGTTTGGTCACCTATATACTACACAAAAGAAGAGTGGTATGAAATATTTATTTTATTGTTATATAATTGTATATGAAAACTGCATGTATCTTACTCGATATTTTTAAATACTTACTCTTACAAAAATTGTACATGTTTGTTCGATTCGCATGGATTTGTGAAAGGATGGTGATGAGGGCGGCAAGGGATCGAAGAAAACATATACATTTAAGTTTTTTTTTTTGTGTTTTCAATTTATTAGTTAGTTTAATTCGTTCAAAGACATGTAATTTAATTAGATAAGTGATTATGTTATTTTCTTAAAACGCAATTTTCATATTTAGTTTAAATTTATGGATATTCCAATTATTTTACTTATCGTTCCGCATTAAACGTCAAGATAATTGAATTTTTAGTAACACTCCAGTATTTACGAAAATTTGGGATGTTATAATTTGGTATCAGAGACAGATATACCATCATGTAGACATCTTTAAAAAAATACAGTTCACATGTACACTCCTACACTATTCACGTGAACAATGATCGAATATTGTCCGACATTGTTCACTATTCACATGAACAACGCCAAATAGTGTTAACAGTGACACTGTTACAATTTTTTTTTTTAGGTTAAATGTTTGTTTTAAGTTGATTTAAATAATAGTTTTAAATTGATATCAGAAGTTTATTTTCAGTGTCTTCGGAAATTATATTGTTGATGGATTTTGTCTTGATGACGTTTGAATTTAAATTGTTATTACGTTATTGGCCATGCTTTAAACATAGTGTTTAGCTCTAATTTTTGAGTGATCTATAAAAGAAGAAGGTATGTATAATAAATAAAATATTGTTATGAGATTTATGAGTTAAATGACAATTTGCAAAATTTTAAAACATGTAATGATATTAAAAATTATTGGCACGCGATGCTCACTATTCGATCACTCTCCGATGGATCCAAGGTATGAAATGAAATGACATTCTTTTAGCATGATTATGAGTTTCTTACTTCATGCTATGTGTTATTATAAGTATGTCAAAGTCAAATATCCAAAACTTTTCAATTAATTGAAATAATTTCGAGGACGAAATTCTATTAAGGATGAGAGATTGTAATGTCCCGAAAAAAAATTATAGAATAGAAATTTTGGTTTTGATTTTTTTTTTTTTTGAAAGTTGAGGGACTAAAGTGAAATGGTTTATTTTTATTTTTTGGCCAAATAATTAGATTTTGATAAAGGAAAAATAAGTATATCGATATTGGACTCTTTTTGTAGCTCATAATATATTAGAAGTCTTCAATACAAGAAAAAATTATTTTGAATTATACTACATCAAGTTAAGTCCGATTAAAAGAAGAATATGTTAATAGAGTTGGTGGAAGTTTGCAATATTAATTAAGTAAAATTCATTTTTCTCTTTTAATTCCCACCACACGTGATTTTATTTGATATAAAACCAATAGTATAGTACAATTCAAATTTCACTATTTGAAACCAAGTTCATGTTGGCCACGTGTCATATTTTCAACGGATGATTGTACCAGAAAATCAATAGTAAAATATACTACTAAATCTACCATTTGAACACATTCTTATCCAATTTGTGGCAGTAGTGGTACACGATTTTTGTATTATTATTGTACTAAAACTCAATTTGTAAATATTTATTTTCACTATAAATACCCCATGAAGTTAAGAGAAATTTCAACTATTGAAAAATTTGTTCATAGACACAGTCTGAGAGAGTCAAGGCAGAGAAAGAAATATAGGAAAAGTTTCACGTGCATTATTTTACAACCTTTCAATAAACGAAGTAAGATACTTTTGAACAAATGATTTGTTTTCATATATTTTTATATTCAATAATTTATACATGAATTACTAGTGGACATTCGGGTTCTTTATTAAGAGATATAAAATCCTTTGAGAATTTAAAATGACCTAAGATGGGTGTGTCATTTGGTCATCAATATACTCCATAAGAAAAGAATGGTATAGACTGTTATTTTATTGTTATATAATTGTATATGGAAACTACATGTATCTTATTGAGTATTTTTAAATACTTAGTTTTACAAAAATTTTACAGGTCAGTTCGGATCGATAGAATTTGTGGTAGAATGGTGATGCGGGATGCCAAGGGGATCGAAGAAAAAATATACATTAAGGTTTTTTTTTTCTGTCTTCAATTTATTTTGTTCAATTCTTTCAAAGACGTGATTTAATTAGATAAATGATTGTGTTATTTTTTTAAATATACAATTTTCAGGTTTAGTTTAGATTTATGGATATTACAGTTATTTATTTATCATTCCGCATTCAACGTGAAGATAATTGAATTTTTGTAACACTCCAGTGTTTATGAAAATTTGGGGTGTTACATAGCGACCGTTGAAGAACATCGACTGAGCATCGCCAACGACTAATCATCTTCTTCATCAATGAATCAGCAGTGCTGGTGTAATTTAAATCTATTTTTAAAAATTGAAAACCAAATCTCTTGAATTCGTGTTCTATGACCCGTGCACTTTGACATATAACATGTTATATATGACTTGTGATCCTAAGGACATTGATCTATGACCAATTTTAATTGATATATGATTTGTGGGACATTAATCTATGATCAATTAAAATGATCAGTGACCTATAGACATTGATATGTGACATGTGAATATTGATTTGTGATATATACAATACGACATGTGACCTATGAAGTGTGACATGTGAACATAAATCAATTATCTATGACCAAATTTAAATGATTTGGGACATGTAGACATTAATCTGTGACTAATTTTAATTGATCAGTGACCTATGTACATTGATTTATGATCAATTGAGCTTTGACATATGAATATTGATCCGTGACTAATTTAAAATGATCTTTAAACTGTAGACTTTGATATGTGGCCAATGCACAGTGAACTGTGACTTATGAAAAAATTGTGAGTCAACATAACATTTCTTGCCCCAGCACCGACACCACAATCTGCAAACCTCTAACAACCACTTCCACAACAACCATGGCACCACCACCATAGCCACAACATCACCTCCATCAACACCAATAACCACGACATCACCTCCATCAACATCAAAAACAACAACCAACACTGAACACAACAGCCTGGAACAACCAACATCACGTCTCGAGACCAGGCGCAGTGGCTTAGATCTGATCGTCCCGACAATTAAGTCGCACGGAATCGCGTTCACCAACTGGTCATCTCGTCTCACCTAGTCGATGGTTTTCATAGAACAACATCAGAAAAAACAGAACTGCCAATACACCGTTCAAATATGTTTTTTCTTGCCGCAAGCAGCCACTCCCACGAGCTGCGAACCGCAGCTGCGCCACTGCGAGCCGCTACTGCAGTGTGTTGCTGCGAGATGATGGAATGGGAAAAGGGCAATTTGGGTTGTCGACGCCAAAATCGGTTGGTTGGCATTGGGGAGATGGGAGAGAGAGGGAATGGGATAGAAACAGATCTCGAAGGTGGGTGTAATATAATATAATTTAGTTTTTAATAAATAATTTAATTATCACCTGATTTATGCTTAAATAAATTTTACATCTGATTTTTGATGTGTAATCTTTAAATACCTGGTGTGGTGTAATTTCCACTAGAAGTATTCTACTAAGGCCCGTATTTTTTAGAATAAAGCCTTATAAGATTGAAAACATGCACCTATACGTGGAGAAGCTTACACTAATAGCACTACATTAAACTATTAAACACGTTGTAATACTCATTTTTTGATGTTTGAGTATTAGTATTTTGTTAGCATTTTTTCTAAGTAATGCTATATATACTCATCGAGAATCATCCTCAATGTGATGTGATATTAAATTATAAAGATCAATTAAATACTGTTATTTTACGAATTGTTAAACTATAAATTTATAGTTATTATGCTAATAATATTCTCAAATGCAAATCTAGAATAAATCCAAAAATAATACAAACAATTTAATAATTTTGGAAACTGATCAAGATTAAGGACTTAAATCGAGTAGTATTTTTTTTATTTATTTATTTTGTATCGAATAATGTGGAGAGGTTAGCCGTCCAGTTGTATGTGGAGGACTGCGCACGTGTTTTTGCAAAATTACAATTGAAAAATAATATATATAATGATCTATGAGACACAATTGCTTATCTTATGTTGAAGAATGATGATATCACAAATTTATCTCCTAATTTAATTATAGTGAAATCTCATTGTTACTTAGCATAAACTAACGGTGTTTGCTAAATTATTTCTCTCTTTGTATATATGCTATTAGGGTTCATTTGATTGCAAAGGTATAAAATGGGTGAAAAAAAAATGTTTTATAGGGAATTGATTTGCCTAGAAATTGTTTTATTGAGAATTGTAATTAATTATATTTGATTGGTATAATTTTTCATGGAAAATGTTGAAAGTTTGGTATCCGTTTGACTTTGTTTTTTATGAAAATTGTCCATTAAAGTGATAACTTTTCCTATCATTGGGTCTAAAATTTGTTCCAATTGCCAAAAATAAAAAATAAAAAAATTTGAAAAATAAATTACCATATCGAATACCATTCGTTTGACTTTGTTTTGCATGAAAATTGTCAATAAAAGTGATAAAATTTTTTACCTTTGTGTCTAGAATTTTTTCCAATTGCAAATTAAAAAAAAAAAAAACCCAACCAACCTAGAAAATATTTACCAACCAAAGTATCAAGAATTTGTTTTCCTCCAAAAGGTGAAAAATTTGAAAAGTTGGAAAACATTTTTCAGGAAAAATTTTGTTTATCAAACACTGTAAAAGTTGGAAAATGAAAAATTCGCCCTATCAAACAAGGCCTTAGTGATGTAGGCAGAAACACAAAAGAGAGAGAAAAAAAATACAAAATTAAAAATATAAATTCACATCCAAATTAACGATTAGGCGGGAAAAATCTCCAATATTTTAATAAATGTTCATAAACAACTAAGCTCCTGTTTGACTAGCGATGTCAATTTGGCCCATCGGCTCAGGTCGCCAGTTGCTCAGCCCGAAAAAAGTTCGAGCCGAGCGGCCGAGGTCAGTAGAACCGAGTCGAGCCAGCCCTGTGGCCGATGTGAATTTTTTTTTTTTTAAAAGAAAATTTGAAATGGAAGGGGGAAAGTGGCACCTACTATTTAAAGGCAGCACATGTTATATATAAATAAAAAAATCGATCGACCCGAGCCTTTTGCTCGGCTCGGCTAAGACCAAAAAAGTCCGAACCTATTTTGCTCGAGCCGAGCCCGAGCTTCAAATTTCGGCTCGTGGCTCGACTCAGCTCAACTCGTTGTCACCCCTATATTTGACACATATTCTTTCAAAATACATTATTTTATAACTCATTTTCAACCACACATTTTTCAATAAAATAATATTTTCTATCATATCAATAAATTTTTTTTTTTAACTTTTTAACCACATATCTCTTATCATATCACAATTTAAAATACATTATTTCATCGATAATATCCATCAAACACACCCTAAATCTACTTCGAAACCATAAGCCCCTATTTAAACAAGAAAAATCTTCAAAAAGAAGCTAATGACTATTTTGTGCTCAATAAATAAAACAAGATAAATAGCATTAACAAGACTAATTAGAAGTTCCTCTCCGTTTCATCATTTGCATTATTTACTCACTTGTAACTTGTTTAGGGTAAATTGTAATATGTTGCATACATAAATTTGTATTTTCTATTCATTGTAAATAATTGTATATAAAGAATTAATAATATACACTTTTCAATTATGATATTGTCCATATTGATCTCATCATTATAATTGTATCAACAAAATTATTGAAGTCTAGCAATTATCGATCCCATGTACCCATTTCTTAATTAAGATCTAGAAACAACATGACTTTAATTTCATTTAAATAACTGGTTCTTTTTTTTTTTTTTTTAAATCTTGACAAGGCTCAAGCAATGATTTCAGGAGAGATGAGAAAAGCTAGTAGCTGTCGGTTGGGGCAGGGATGGGTTGCTTCTTCACAAGCTTATCCCTCACAAAAGAATTGATCCTGTAGTGATTGCGCTTCGTGATTTTTCTATTACATCCCATTCAATTTTATGATAGATGGCTAATAATAATCTAAGAAGTAATTGTCGTATGACCAATTGGCTCGAACACCAGAACGTATATTTATCTACATTGTAGAGTAATAAAGAATGATCAAGTAAATATCTCTTTTATATCTTTATATATTTAGTTATGAAAAAACATGTCATAACCCAAAGCACAATAAATTTCAAGTTGGACAAATCTCTCATATTTGAGTATCAATCTTTTCTCTATTATACCTCGGACAAAGAGCTTCGCAAGGTAATTTTGCAAAAACATGGACCCAAGAAGATCACAAGATGTAGATCATTATCATCAAAACAACACGAGGGCCCAGCACTTTTACATAATCACACCATGAGAATATAAGTAAAACAATCAGGCACCAAAACGAAATCCTAAGACTAACATGAATATTAGACTCGAACTTGGGAGACTAATGTCACACTCTGAATCCTACGAAGCCTCCAAATAAACTCCGGTGTGCTAAGTCTGCATATTCTTCTTTCGATATTATTGTCATCATTCTAGTCATTGCATAACCTCACCTACCGCCAAAGGTATCACCAACCAAGCGAAATGATAATTGCGAGCAATCATGTAGCTAAACAAGAGAAAGTGATCGTGATGTTCGAATTTGGAGACGCTTTAGGTTGATATATTGGATAAGAAACATATCTTGTCAGTCCCTTGAAATCAGCTAGTGAATTCCTGGTGATCAAGACCTAATGGAATCAATTTTTACAAGAAAACCTAATTGTACTAGGAAATAAAAAGATGAAAACTTACCATAGCTCAACAAGGAGTTACGTGAACCAATAAAAATATGATACATGGAGTTAGAGTTGTACCTTCCAATCCTTGTTTCCCAAGGATTTCTCTCATATAAATACAGACACATAAGGTAAAAGTATGCAATTCTTTAAATTCTAGTCAAATATGGTTTCTCCTACACCCATTCTATAATATTTTATATCCCCAGTTGACTTAACGTCGGAGTACAAATGGTCATAAGACCCTTTTTCCGACTCGTTGATATTGGTGCTAGCAGTTCCTCTCTTAGTGTACATATTATAAACAAAAATGAAAATACCGGATAACTCTGATACCAATTTATTGTGCAAATATGCGAGAAAATAATAACACAATATGAAGTAATTGATCACAAACTCAAGAACAAGGTAATTGGCGGAGAAATGAAGTTTTCACTAAAATATGAATAAATAATTACAATTATTTTGAGTTTTTTTTTATTTATCTAACTTAATCTATAATACAATGAATCGCTATATATATAGAATTGAGGTCATACCCAAATTCTAACAAACTGCACCTTGATACGAATTCCACTTTAATGAGTAAATTTCAAAGATTTTCAACCGGAGACAAAACTCCATTTCAAGGAATGAACTTCAACTCTTCAATAAAAAACATAAACGAACTTCTCAAGCAAAATTTTCATCATGAAAATATTCTCCATCTCTACCACAAAAATCAAATGGGTTCAAAGTCAAAAACCTAAGTAATCAAAATTTCAAGAACACCCTTTGACACTAGAGTTGCTAGAATCACAGTAATAAAATCAAACGTGATTAATAATCGCCTAACAAGGCTGAAACAAGCAATGTAACAGAATCGCCATGAAATGCTTCAACTGAAGGATTTTTGTTAGAATCATCACCTCCAACTACAAATGAAACAGAATTAACTAAATCAGCATCTTTGTACATATGTGGAGGCATATTCTAAAAATCAAGCATATTTCTAGAAATTGAATACAATGCGCCGCTAGTAATGGTGGCAAAGAAGAATTAACTTTCGAACTTGACTTAAATGTATTCATCAAATTAGACCCCAGCTAAAACTTCAACGGTACTGAACCAAACTCACGATTCACCCGAGCTCTAAATCTATGATGATTAACCTTCAAAGATTTTGTAGAACCTTACAAAGACATATAATTGAGACGTTTTCCGTATCTGCAACACAATGTGAGAACCTCTACAAGTCTTTAGGACTCTACCTTCACTAATGAATTTGTACAATTTCAAGTCAAGAGTACTTAAGGAAATAATATTTACTTCAAATCAAGAATACACCACACTGCATCAACTGTTCTGACACTTCCTTCAACCAACTTAATTCTGACACTTTATATACCAGCTATCCGACAAGGTGTATTATACCGGTCACTACAACACCTTTGAAAACTTCTTTATATGTTGTGAACAAATCCTGATTGGGACATGTATGAAAAGTGCAAGGTGTATCAAGAATCCAATCATCTTCACATTTGGAATCGTCATCAAAAATCACCAAAAAATCTCCATCATTATGAAACGTTTCTCCAACACTGGCGTCACCCGAAGTATTTAATTGTTTTTTTCTCCTGATTAGCTGTAACCAATTTTTCTTTATTCTACAACTTATAGCAAGCTTTAACCAAGTTCTCATTCTTCTTACAATTATTACAAATTTTATTTGTGAAGGTAGACATTAATTTGCCTCTTCCAGAACCACCATCAACAATAAGGTCATCTCCATGAGCCATAGTTCGAACGAGATACTTCATCTTTTCCTTTGAATGTAGAGTATCATAAACATCTTCAATGGTGAAAGTATCACGACTATATAGGATCGTATCTCTAAACGACATGTATGAAGCGGGCAACGAATACATCAAAATCAAACTCAGATCTTCTTCATCATATTTAATCTCTAAAGTTTCAAGATCAGCGACGATTTCCTTAAACACAGCTAGGTGATTTTTCGAGAGATGTATCTTCAGTCATACGATGAGAATAAAGACTCTGCTTCGAGTGTAAGCTACTAGTAAGACTTTTAGTCATGCACAATTGCTCCAATCTTAACCATAAAGCAGCGGCAGACTTCTCCTTCAAAAAGTCCTGAAGAATATTATTTGAAATATGAAGATGAATTTGGAAGAGGGGCCTTCCGATACCCAAGTTGTTTTTTCTCATGATTCCAAGTTGTGGGCATTTTGTCAAATTTCATCAACGCATCATCCAAATTCATCTTAGCAAGTATCGATTGCATCTTAACCTGTCACAACGAAAATCTTATGTTACGATTCAGAAGCGAAATATCATACTTCATGGTTGCTATCCTAAAATCAAAAAATCTCCCTGTGAATTAAGTCTTAGCTCTTATACCAGTTTGTTATAAACAACGAAAAAAATACCAGTCAACTCCGATACCAATTTGTTGTGAAAATAGGCAAGAAAATAATAACACAATACGAAGTAATTGTTCACAAACTCAAGAACAAAATAATTGGCACGGGAATGGAATTTCCACTAAAATATGAAGAAAGAATTACAATGATTTTGTGTTTTTTATTTCTCTAACTTAATTTATAATACAATGAAGAGCTAAATATATAGGAAAATTTTCAAACCTTAAAAGTAGAGTTATGGATGGAAATGAATGCTCTAAAAGCATCTAAACACGAAAACGGGCATGGGCTGGATGAACATGGCGCTCGAGCACCAAGCGAGCGCCGCACAATTCTCAAGGTCCGACTGGTGCCAAGGGGAACCTCCTCACTGTTTTGGGCGCTTGAACTCTAGTTGAGCGCCCGACGAGCATAATTGCAGCGAAAAGTCATCCCTAGTCAATATCTTGATCTCTTTAAATTCAACACAAATTTCAACTCTCAATTGAGCTTCCAAATAGAATTTCAATTTGAATTTGCCAAATATACTTCGAATAGAATTTCAAAAACATTCCAACAAATAGAATTTCCCCTTTAATATCGACCTTAATTAGAATTCTTAATCATCTTCAAAATAGAGTTCAGGTCACATCATAATTCTAACAGTGTAGGTAATACAGAGGTTAATAGAGACGTGGTTGGAGATCTATTGAGTTTCAAGGTCAACATTCTCGACTAGCTTCAATTTAAATATTAATTTATTTTTCACTAACATATGAAATGAAAGGAAAATAATTCATTTCTCGGACAAAGATTAGATTTGGACAAAATTTACCTAACTCATTATACTAATCTAGAAAATTATGTCTTGTAATCTATTTATTTTTACAAGCAATAATGATTAAAAGCATACTAGTCAAATCTTTAATGGAGAGAGATTGTGTAGCCCGTGATAACTTTCAACGGAGTTTGCTGAAAGCGACTTTAGCTTTTGTGTAGGTTACAAAAGCAGGTTAACTTTTTTTGTTCATTTTCTTTAATTTAAAAGTTTGTCCTGATTGTTTGATGGGAATTAAAATCAGATTTTAAGTAGATTTTGAAGAAAGTTATGAAATGTATGGTTAAAATGTTGTGAATTTCATAAAATATGTGATTAAAATTAATTGTTGACTTGGAATTAAATTAAAATTACTATCAAATCATGCTTGCTTCATTTATACAAGCATCTCCTCGTACTACTATAGAACTCGACAGAGGCTAAATAGTGAGGGATAAGTAGAATATAAGAGAAAATATAATTAAATTACTAAATCACTTTTAGAAGAAAGAAATTCTAAAGAAACCTCCAAAAGAATTAGTTGATAGCCTTAACACAATTATCATAGTAATTCAACATGATAACATTTTATTTATTTAATTATATTTGTATTATTACATGGCTAAACAAGCAGTACTGCCTCACTCACATATGGCAAACACTGAACTGAAACACACTCAAAATATATATGATCACATTGCAATGATAGCTATCTTCATTCCAGATTGACAGTGGCCCGCCAAACTGCAAATGAAGAAATTCTGTCCCTTAACAAGTTTGATCTGATCTTTTCCGGTCTGGTACGCCTTGGCGCCACGAGGGGCGTTGCAACCTTGATAGCCACCCTTGTTCACTGCCACGACGTTGTGAATCCCCGAGTTATAGTTGAACACTGCACTCAATAGCAAGCAGATCATATAAAGTCTTATCGAATTCAACGTACCAATTACATATTCTATATTGTTAGATCGGAGTGCATTCGACGAGAGTATGACCCTATTTGGTTTAGGTAAAATCATATTTTTACTAGATTTTGATAAAATTGATGAAATTTAAGGTTAAAAAGTTTGTATAAGTCGTAGATTCCATTAAATATTAAGTTTAAAAAATAAAGGTCAAAGATGGGCTATATATATATAAAAAAAAAAAAGGTAAACTAAAATTTTGTTACCATACAATATTAATGTCAAAGTATTTTCTGCACGAAATATGAATATGATTTCCTCAAATGGACATGATAGTTGTCTGTGTGCATTTCCTTTCTTTATATTCTTTTCTAATAGTGGATCATAGTGAAAATAGAGCAATTTATCGAACATGTAATAAACATTTTAGGATAAGATAATGGTCGATGTGTTGGTTGAAGGATGTGCTTACCGAGTGTATCACCGGCTTTAAACTTCTTGCCTTTGGGCCAACCGGAAACGTTAAAGGTCCAACCACCACCGCCTCCAACGACGTAGCTGGCGGCTTCAGCCACCTCAAAATGGAAAAGGACCACCAGACACAACATCATCGTTGTGGCAAAAACTGCACTGCCTCTTCCCTGAGACATTTTGTATAACTAAGAGAGAATTTTGTGCGTGATGAGATGCATCTTGTAGTTCTAACATTGATCAATTTAAAGAAGGAGTGGTGGGTGGTGTAAGGACCCACAAAAAATGGTCAGGACCCACATGCTTGGAAGATGTGGTTTATGAAAATTGAGAAAAGTTGGGGGGGGGGGGGTAGGCATTGGAAATTGGGTTTCGCCGATAACTTATTAAGTTCGTCCAGTTTTCTTCATTCGAATCATTCGCTCGTATTTGACGATTGTTTTAATATAATTAAGTCTGCCTATGACTTTTAGCTATTCGATGCCTTTATAAAATTCATGTCCCTCCACTTACTGTGAAATAAGACCATGTCATTTGCATACTCTTTTGTTTTTACATTATTGTTGATATTACTGTTAAAATTTGAGATTGTATCTGAAAATGTCAACTTTATTAAGATCACTAATCCAAACTCATATAAATTAGTTTATGTTTTCATCTTTATTCGATATAGTATTTTATCCCTTAATATACCCTCTCAAAATGGTGGCTCGTTTGGACACACAGATTATAAAATCTGTGTGCTCAACTTTTTTGAGTCTTAATCGGATCGAATTGCTCGTTTGAGCTAATGAGTTCTGATACCATGTTAAGATTTGAGTTTCATCTTAAAAGATCAACCTTATTAAAATGAGTAGCACAAACTCTTATAAATTGGTTTATGTTTTCATCTTTATTCGATGTGGGATTTTATCCCTTAACAATTACAAGTGTTGTCAACAATTGATTGAGCGAAAAAAATTGTCTAATATTGTATTGTCAAGTGTAAAAGTGTAAAAGATTGTGTAAAAAATGATGTACATGTAGTACGATTAGTAAAATAATGAATAAAATGTGGATATAGTTATTGTTCTTACACTACTGTCATCACAAAAAGGAATTGAAAGTCTTGCGGCATTTAAAATGGTCATTAAATTTTTGAACGGCCTAGCCATTATGTAGGATACAAATTATTGGACTTCTGGGGTATGTTACTGAATGCGGGGGCAAGACTGTGTCAGCGGATGTGTGCCGATTCTTCAAAGAATAAGAAATTGACAAACCTGTACTGTGCATTTTCTGTCATTGTAGTTTCAAACATCAATAAAAAATTGTCAAAGTGTTATTCTGTACAAATTCTGCCAAACATTTTTTGTAACTATAGCATAACTGTTCTTCAAAGGTACTGAAAAATAAACACGACGAGACAGAATGAACATGTATCGATTTAAAATTATTATTAGTCACCCAAGTTATTTTAATATTGTTTTATTTTAGTTATTCAATTTTTTTCCTAATTTTTTCACTGGATATTCATTTTTATTTTCATCTAGACGCTTCACTACGTTAAATTGATAAAATTGTTAATGAAGCTAAGACAATTGAATTGATGTCAAAAACATGAATGGTTGGATATTGTCGAACTTTGAAAACATTTTTGTAAAGTAACTTTCGTCTCGTGCACATGTGGTGTGTGCGCTACTAAAAATTGGTTATAAACGTATTTACTAAACGACTCTTTCAGTGGAGGGGTCGCACACAGACACGACGACTCGGTAGAACCATCTGATTTGCTTCTGGATGCTTATGTGGCTTTGACTCTTCGTCTAGTCTCATTTGATGGTTACTCTTTGGTTTCTCTATGGTCTTCTTTGTCTTCAACTGCTCGAAAACCTTATTCAAGATTTTTAGTCTTCTACTCTTCTTCTATTTTGTTCCTTATTTGGTTTGAGATGGACAAGAATCTTGTCTTCGGTTTGGGGTGTACAAGAATCTTGTCTTCTTTGTACAATTGGTTCTAAAAAAGAGCGTTGATTATGGTTTTTCAACGTTCTTGGTGACCAGTAACTTTTACTGACTTTTTGGATACTTAAAGACAAGTCTCTTGTGACTTTATCTTTGTAATTTTTACATTTTTTTTGTTTTTGGTTACCGTTTTGGGGCTTTTCTAGTGCAATAGAGCATTATCCACTTTTGTGGATGCTCAACGGGAAATTAGATTTTGGAAGTGACCACCGAACTTTTGAGATTCCGGTCAAAAAAATATTTTGTTAAAACTTTACTCTCTGAACATTTAAATTCTTTGATCTGTTGATTTTATGAGTTTAATCGTAGTGTCTATTGTTTCTAGGCATTTCGAAAATCAAGAAATAAAAATAAAGAAGGATAACTTTTCCAATAGCAAAAAATATCTTTTAGTTGGAAGATAAAAGTAAAGCATGAACGAATTTTTTCTTGTCATGCTATCAATCTCATTAATTTAATTCAAAAACCAAAGAAAAATGGAAGGCTTAACAAATATATTAAGTTCACTTACTAACATTGGAAAACAAAATTGGTATTAGCTAAGTGATTAATCTTTTTTAACTTACAAATACTTCCTCATATATTTGAGTATCCCTTAAATAAAAGGATTTTCCATTCAAATTCAACATAATAATGGTTACGCATCAGCTCCTTTGCCAAAAATAAATGCATAGATGAAAACCAACAAGTCGAGAAAGTATATGTTATTCCATGAGTCCTCGTAACATAGAATGGTGAAAGGTCCCACAAGGATTGTAAGAAGGGACATCATTATTATCACTTCGTACACACCAAGACTTTAATACCGCTTTACCTTAAAGCTTCATCCAGGCGAATCCGAACCTTTGGGTACGAAGCATCACACGAGAAGGCAGTGAAATATGCAAAGAAGAAATGAAGAGTATGTTGATTTACTATTTTTAACTGTTATCAATTTTTAATTTTACAAAACACTTAAACGTGTATGTTTTGATATTTTTTAAAATCATTTTCAAAAACAAGAATAAACTTTAACATAAAACTCAAAATGCATTTTTAAGGTTTTCAGTGAAAATTCTGAAAATATTCAAAAACTAAACATTTAAATAAAACTATATTGAAATAAAATTTAAAAATTGAAATTCTAAAAATAAAATTTTAAAATTTTAATAAATAGAATTTTAAACTAAACAAATAAAATTCAAGAGAAATAAATTTAAAAAATTGATAAATTTAAAAAAAAATCTAAAAAATTATAGAAAACACAATTACACACACACACACACACACACACACACACATATAAGAAATATTTTAAGCTCTTATTGATTATTTACATAAAAATTCTAAAAAAATATTTAAATAAACATAGTTAAAAATATTATCAGTCCACGTCAGTAATTTTTATTTTTATTTCCTATATTTTGAACTCAAATTATTATTATTTTATTTTGCTTTTGTAATGAGAAAAAATATTGTAAGATTCACCAACTTTAAAAAAAATATATATATATATATTATAATA
>CAIGRP010021956.1:0-49067 GCA_903798385.1 Fraxinus cuspidata | reverse complement strand
TATAAAAAAAATTTGGGACTTTACATAATCTGTCATCTGTGATCTCAGCCGGGTAGAGAATTGGGGAAGATGAAGTCTTGAGGGCCAATTTTTCTTTTGTTTGAGAATGGGCCTTCTTTTGTTATAGAGAAATAGGGAAGAATGGGCCTTTTTAAAAAAAATTGGGCCCATTAATTGAAGATAAACCAAACTATGATAATTTCCCAAAATCACAACAAATACATCCATTGCCCCAAACTCAAAGTCTGAAGAAGAAGTCACGACATTTCAATATTCAGTTTCAAAAATCCCAATTTGAGATTCAGACACCACAGAATTTGAAATCCTATTCTTCTACCCAGACTCTGACTCGACGAGGTAAAGATCAGAGGAAATCTACAGATTCATACGTCTTCACTTTAATTGATTAGCGTATCACTTGGAAACCACAATTGCAATCTATAGTTACACTCTCCAGCATAGAAGCAGAATATGTTGTATTAACTGAAGTTATAAAAGAATGCATATGGTTGAAAGGCCTTCTATGTGAATTAAACTTCTTGAATGATAATGCTATGATTTTTACTGATAGTCAAAGTTCATTGATGTTGTGTAAAAATCCTGTTTATAATGAACGTTCGAAGCATATTGAGGTAAATCATCACTTTATTAGGGAGAAGTTAGCTTCTTGTGATTTTATTTTGCTTCAAATTGCAACTGATGATAACCCTACAGATATTGGAACAAAGTACTTGTGATTGGTAAGTTCAACAAATGTTTATCAATATTGAGTATTGATGATGATTAATTGTTGAGCTGGAGTGAGCGATGATGATGAAATAAGACCAAACTAATGGATAGCACTTGTAACCATGGAAATTGGCAGTGGATTATATGTGATCTAAGGTGAAGATTTGTGAGGTGGGTTACTTAAATCCACTTGGTACATGAATATTTGTCTTGAGCACTTTGAAAGAATTATGCTAGTTGATGTATATTATGGACTATAGATTAAATTCAATTGTGGTTAATTACCCTACTAGTCATGTCTCTTTCATTGTACAATATTTGAATTTGAATTTGTATTCAAATGGTTTTTTGGCTTTATAATTACTAGATTCCTTCACTTGGACTTGACATAACAAAGGAGAGAGAGAATAGATAGGTAACCAAATGGAAGAAGTTCATATATCCGGCAAAATTCTTGATGGCTTCCCTTGGATTCATTTCTCGATATATTCATTGTCATTCCCGTGGATGACAGTGCATGATCCGCTGTAGCAAAAATATGAGCCCAACATCATATAACACTCCACTAGTGGGGTTGAAGAAGCTTTGAGTCTTTCGGTTCGATTTTACACTTTGAGAATTTATGTTTTCGCATTGTAGTTGTAATAATTATTTGTTCACTACATTTTAAACCCTACACGGATAGATACATCCCTGTGTGAATAAACTGTTAGATAGTGGTCTTCGGGGAGTGAGTGTCCAAAATTGTATAATTCCATTTCAAAAATAAAATTCTACTTTGGGTGTTTAAACTCAACATAGATGGTGACAGTAATAGCATCGAGAAATGGCTATGGATATAGACATGAATGACTTTGATGATCACAACAAATTCACATACACGTAATAAAAATAGATCAAACAACTTAACAACAGCAAAACATAGCAACAATGTAATTGCCATAATCATGCAATGATCTTTTGGTCTGTACTTTTCCTCTTACCAACAACAACGCATTGATTGATGGACCAGTTTAGGAAATTGATTAATTGTCTTTGAACCTCTTTAAAGGTCATTTGTAATTATGAATTTAAAATAAATAAAGTTAGCGTTTGAATGATGATAATGTGCAGTTTTGTCTCTCTTTTTGGTCATGGCTTTCACGCCTCAAATAATTTTGTCAGTATTTATTCACTGTTTTGATTGATATAGTGCATTGAGATATTTAATCCTCCATCACCGCACAATTCTTGTAATGGGAGTAGCACATTTTAAGTAATTGCTACATGCCTTGTTTGATCAACATAAGAGCAGCAAATTATTCATTTTCTTCAATCAATATATTTGAGACTCACCTTAACTTGAATATGTTTAATTCCCAGTTTCTGTTGAATGCTGATAATCCTAAAATTATTACCTTTGCTTGCTTTGCATGGTGAGATCCCTTCGAATTGGTATAATGAAAAGTACCAAAACCATTCTAATACCAGCCAAATATCTACACATCTCAAATTGGTACATTTTAGATTTTGAAAAGTCTCAAAACTTGTATCATGGTCATGGATCCCGTCGTGTAATGAGGCACATGCATCTTGCCTAGGAACAATAATATACATGCATAGCTCACAAGAAACTAGTACGTATATAAACATCTCTTCTTGTTCTCAACACAAAAAGCAAAAATCATATTCATTATACAGAAACATTCTATACAATAAAGCCGAAGAAGATTAGGAAAACAAGTAATATATTTAATTCACTGTGCATCACTTAAATTGATGAGTTGGAGATCTCTCTTGTACCAGGGAAAGTTGACTACTCAAAATCAGGGACCAGAAGAGGCTCTAAGGAATCTACTATGTCTCTCATTAGTGGTCTTGCCTTTGGATTTCGATTTAAACAATGGTAAGCAAGCATGGCAGCCTTTTGAACTCCTTTTATGGGATAATCACCTTCTAATCTTGGGTCTACAATATCAAGCAATTTCTTCTTTTCTTTCATGAGAGGGATAGCCCAATCTGTAAGATTCTGTTCACGGGCACGTCTGGATTTATCCAGAGATTTTCTTCCAGTCAGAAGCTCAAGTAGAACCACACCGAAGCTATATACATCACTTCTAGGACTCAAATGGCCTAGGCAATTGAGAATTATATAAGATGAGTTGAGTAGCATATGGTACTAAGCATATATTGACCTCTTATATCAGCATACATTTCAAACTAATTGTCTGCTAGTGATATACATAAATACCTGTCATAATATATTCAGGTGCAGCATATCCGTAGGTTCCCATTATGCGAGTAGACACATGAGATTTGTCCCCAACCGGTCCATCCTTAGCTAGACCAAAATCAGAAAGTTTTGCATTGTAGTGCTGTTTACAGAGTGCATGTTACAAACACAACCTTAGCATGAGCCAATAAGATGAGTTAATTTAAACTGATTGATAGATGAAGCACCTAAATTCTATACTTCTGCCAATCTTTAAATTTCATCATTACTATCAGAAGCATGTATACAGCAGAGGCAATCTGTGAATCAAAATTTCATTTACTTTGAACTAGCTTATTTAGAAACGTTTTCAAGGAAAAGAAGAAAATTAGACTGTTTTTATGCTGCTGAACCCCAGTGAGGAAGTTGGTGCTCTCAGTTGAAAAGCATTTATGAACAAAAGACTTCATGCTGTCTTTCTAAACCAGGTTATTACCTGTCTATGTACTAGAGTATTTCAGAGTGGCTTCATTTAGCATAATCTATGACTTTTTTCTATTTTTACATTCTCATCAACACGCAGTTCTGTTAAAATTAACTAGCCGATCCATTTCAAAAACATATCTAAAAAATAGAGGCTTTTCAACAACAAACCTGGTCCAGTAAAATGTTAGAAGTCTTGAAATCCCGGTAGATAACAGGTTTCTCAGCTTCATGCAGAAAAGCAAGTCCTTTTGCTGCTCCAAATGCTATCTTCATTCTGTTAGACCATGGAAGGGGAAGCAAGACTCCTGCAAGAAGCATCTAAGCATGGATAATACTTGGGGGGGAAAAAACAAGAATAGGAGGCTGGTTAGGAAATTCGAAAGATCTATAACTGTAGCTTACCAATTTCAAATACATTAGACCAAAAAATTTAATGAAAAAGAAAAATATTTAATCAAATTACCATGTTTGATAGTTCTCGAAATAACACATCACACGCCTCTCCCAAAATATAACATATAGACTATATTAAATAGTCTGAGGACTTTATTTTGAACTTGCAACAGAGTCTGCTAACGAGGTACATTACATGCCTCTCAAATATTCTCGAGTGCTCTGGATGTTGGTGTGTTGCCTCTCTTCCAGAATAAAGGATAAGAAACAACGGTTCCCTAAAAGCTGTCCCAAAGTTCAAGTATAAAAAGAACAGCAAATACAAAGCTCATCCTTTTTACTGGTGGGGTGTTCTTGGGAATTTGTAACGGACGTTTAGACAAATATTAGCCAAGATATTTGTCTAATTTCCTTATTTCATTATTGCTCTTTTATTTCCAGTAAAGATTGGCCTTGTAATTTGCTTTTCCATATTGCTAGTTTATTTCCAATATAGATTGGCCTTGTAATTTGCTTTTCCATAAAGGGATATTTTGTAATGGCTATTTATTAGCAAGAGAACGTGAATGAAAGTATCTCATGAATTTGTCTTCAACCTTGTGTTGATTTGGGAGTTTGTTGGTTTACTTGAATTAACCAATACAAGGAGGCCTAGGACCCCTCAAAGTGTCCCATCATATCACCATCACAGGTCACCGACATAAGAACGAACCTTGGTCCTTATCCATCAATCGACCCATTACTAAATCCATATCCCAAACACGTAACAGAATTGAAAGTATAACTTTTATAATCTAGGGGGCTCACTGAAAGTAGCATTATGTCAAAGTAGTAGTATTATGATGTAAAGTACGTGTCAGTTTCGGTCATGACCCTATTGAGTCGTGGACAGTCCTGGAAAATCATAAACCTGCATCATAACATGGTTTAACGGAGAATGATATCACAGAGGTACTATTAAACACAGAAGATATACATGGTGTAGGCTCACAATGACACTGCACGTTCTTACCTGCCTATTTTAAAGGGAATCTTTCATAGTTACTTCAAATAAATAAATCAATACTTCAAACTGAAATACATCTCAGTTTAACATCGTGAAGTGAACAATATCAATACTTACTTGAAAATAGATTGCTTTCAACGCTTCCTCGAGACATATACTCATATATTAGAACACGATGTTCATCTTCACAGCAATATCCAATCAATTTCACTAAATTTGGATGAGAAAGCTGCCCCAAAAAGATTACCTCAGCCTAACCACAAAAAAACTCAGCAGAAAGGATCAAGAAATCTATAGGATAAAGAAAATGCAAGCATGTCAAAGTGGGCATTCCTCCATTTACCAGCCATTCCCTGTGACCTTGATGACTGTTATCTCCATCATGAACCTTGACAGCAACAGTATTTGACTGGATCCCTTCTCTTAAATCTTCGGAAATGTGCCCTTTATATACATTTCCAAATCCTCCTCCACCTAACATGTAATCTTGTCTGAAGTTTCCCGTGATGGCCTTCAGCTCATCAAACGTAAAAGCAATCAGTGGATTAGCTGCCGTACTACGACGCAGGTGTTCCACTTCCTCAGGATTTGATGGTAGCTTAGTGTCATCTTTCCTTGCCTTTTCTGATGGACTTTGATCCTTCGGAGACTCTAAACAGGATGATGTAAAATATTACAAAAATAATGATAAAAATGAAATACTGCACATGGAAAAGTTTAGATCAACTCATCTATGATATTACACTAACATTAGAGATCATGTGCCAAAAATACACACTTATTCTAGGTGTAAGCCCTGTCTGGGCGCAATTTTTTTTGAATTTTAAGAGAAAGTGGACCGTTGGACGGATAAATCTCATTTCTCTATTCCATTTTATCTGACATGAACGTGACTTTAACTGTACCATTAAATCATTTGATTTTGCATTGCCAATTTTGCCCTTTTATCAATCAACGAATTCCATTTCCGACCTATCACTTTCCTTTCTTCACCTCCCTCTTTCCCTTCTCCAATTGTGTACCGATTCCAAGGCTCAACAATCGACGAAATCCCTGGACCAACATCGTTCCACAGCGTGACAACTTCGCCTTCCTCTTTCCAGCCCACAAGTCTTTGCAATCGGGAAACCGTAGCCCACGGAACCCCTATCACGGCCAACAAATAGTAGAGAGAGAGAGACGGATAGCTTCAGAATTAAACCTTTCTGATTCCCCGTTGTGAGCTATTTCTATTGCCAGTTTATTTATCTTCAACACCATGGATTCATATACTACTCCGGCATGTTTACCCAACTTCTTGTAGGCGTAATTCTTCCACTCCCTTTATTAGAACTGAATTTCATTTGTTCGTCACATAAATAGTAAAAGCACAAATTTTAAAATTCCTTTCATGACTAATAGAGATGGGTTACCATCCCACTCCTCCTCTTTGAATGCTCCTCAAGCACAGAACGAACCTATCCCCCTTAAAAATTCCAAATGGAACGATAAGGAACATATGATCTTTATGCGGCATGTGAAACCGTAATAGCAGAAGGTCACCGTCAAGGCAAACTGTTATCTGTTATTTCTTTGATTTTACAATCGGTTCAAATGCAACCATCAAGGCAAATTGTTATCTGTTATGTTCTTTGATTTTACTATCGGTTCAAATGCAAACTGTTATACATTATGTTTCATATCAAAATCTGTCCATCATTCTTACTTTTAAGATTGTGTTGGGAACAACCTCCAGCACACGTACTATATATTACTATACATTTTAGGCATAAATGCATGTTTTGAGTAATTTAGGGTAACCTAGCAACTTTACCATTTTCTAGGGATCTTGTTCTAATATTCTAAAAATTGGAAATACGAGTTTTATATGAAATTATGATTTGATAATTGTTTTGGATATCTATTAATTATTATCGGATTATTTGATTTGAAAGTGTTTGAATAAGATGTGAAATTTGCGCATATCCCTACTAGAATCTTATCCTCATGTAGTTAGAATTTTCTTAAATTCGAATTTCTTGATAAGTTGGATTGTTTGTTAAGAGTCCAAATTAATTTTAATTGAGAGTTCTATTAGAATTCTAACTTGATAATTACATTAACCTAATCCCCACTATTTTAATATATATGCCTTTCACATAAAATTAGAGAAGGAAAAGTGAGAGAGAGGGAGAGGGAGAGAGAGAAGAAGGGAAAAAAAAGGAAAGACCCCGTGAGAGACAGAGAGAAGGAACCGGGGAAAAGAAGGAAAAATGAGAGAGAGAAAAAATACAAAGGAAGAATTAAAAGCTTTTTAGCGAATTCGTGGTCCATTCGCAATAATTTTCAATCCTAAGTAGCTTAAGCATACAAGCAATTTAACGAACAAGGTATAGATTCCTCTAAATGCCAAGTGGCTTTGTGTTTTCACTTTTTAATGTTTTAATTTAAGTATATTATGTGCTATTATGTGTCCAAATTAAAGAAGGATCTTGTGGGTAATACCATAGGGTATTATGTAGATCTACAAAGAAACCAACCATAGGGCTAGAGACCCTAAGTGGAGATTGAGAATAGGTATGACCTAAGTGAGAATGAGATGGTTAGGTTTCTATCCCACTAAAATATTATGTAATGTATTTAATTTACTTGCTTTTTATATTAAATTGTGAAAATACTAGCATGAAATCTATACTGAGTGTATTCGTATGCTCATTCCATATTTAAAATATTTTTTAGATGCTTGATTGATCTTTCTTTGGAGGTTGAGATTGCTCACAGAGTCCGTGTTGCTGGATCAAGAATTTTATTTTCTTTCAATATTTAGTATTTAGTTTAAAATTATTTTGCAATTAAAATTTTATTTTCAAAATCGATTGATTTATATTTTTTTAGTAGATTGAATTTATTTGACGTATTATGAGACAATAAAATAGTTTATTTTATTCCGCAAAGCTTTTCAAATTTTTTTTCTTGTATTACAATGTGTCAATCAACTTTTATAATGGCTAAAGGAATTAGATGAGTAACCTTTGGGGCATAGGTTTTGGGGGCGTTACATACTTTCATCCCTTTCTGTCACTGTTTTAAAAAGTTACAAGAAAACAAAGATTACAAGGATTTCAAAGACAGATTGCAGCAAGATTTATATTCGAGATCGGCCAATGTTCGGGACACGTTCCAGAGTGAAAAGTATGACATTACCCGACAGAACTTTAGAGAACGGGCTTTGATTTGTTCGAAGATAGTGGCTTCGAAGACCACAGGAATGATATACTAGTCGATGAGAGCAGCAGCTCCAATGACGAGACAGTCAATGAGAAAGGTGCGTCTAGCATTGGCGTATATGTTCCTCGAAGCGGAGATAGACGGAAGTCTATCACGTAGAATTATCCTATTTTGTTGATCGCGCTAACAATGTCGCTAAGGAGGTTGCGACGAAGAACAACATAATAAGTCCAGCATTGACCCAAGGACGTGTGAAAGAGTTGTTGGGGACTGTAAGGCTTGTGAAAAAAATTGAACTGTGCTATTCCGCGCTTACATTTTGACACATAAGTGTAATGGGTACATGCTTGCAGTGATATAAGACGCAGATGAGAAATTCGAGTGGTTTTAGTACAATTTTATTGAGTATAAGAAGTCGCGGATGAAATGAAATGTGAGAGGCAAACATTTTTATGTTTTTCCGATCCTTTTTTTTTCATTATATTTGTTATCTTTATGTGCTATTTATTTGTTTGAACTAGTTTTTTTCCAATTGTGTTTCTATTACTGCATAATGAAATGTTGAGATGTAACGAACTAGTTTAAATCGATCGATGTTGAGATGTAATCCCAAAAAAAATATTTACCTTTCATTTCGCTGTGCCCTTAATTGCATTCAATATCTTCTGCAGTTACTTGTGCATCTACCCATTCAATAATCTAATTGCAATCCATTTATATGACAATTCAATGTTCACTTAATTGAAAAGTCAAACATGGTGACCGGTTCAAATGTGTACAAATAATGCGCATACTTTAAGAAGGGGGTAAAAAGGACTTTTATCATCAACTTTGTATTTTCAAAGTGGGTATACTATAGAGCAGGTGGAGCATTTGATGTGATGGGAAAATCAATTATTGGAGAAAAAATTGCGCCCAGACGGGGGCTAAAAGTAGAAAGTAAGTATTACATTTTTTGGAGACTCCCCAATTTGTTATTTTGATGTCTATAGTCTTGTTAGAAATTTTACGTATAAATAGGACTACTAATGTCATAAACTTGTATAATTTTGATCTGTTTTGCAACCTCCATTGATATTGAATTTGTTCTATCTATACACCTCTCCAAATTCCAAGTTCTTCTTATTCTCTCTTTCTCACTCTCTCGTTAGCGTTCTACATCACTTACATTGACATGAAAACAGCCACAGTCTACTATTACAGCCAAACTAATCATCTATATGAACTAGTGCCAAGTGGAAACCAAATATTAAGGGTGAAAAGAGAAAAATTCCTACTCTTAAGTAATTGTTTACTATGATTAAAAAAAGAAAAAAAAGAAGTCTGCATCGAATGTATTAAAGTTTGTACTTTGCTTTCCCAACTAGGTGGCAAAACCAAATTTCAGAGGCTATGTTATCCCTTAAAAATCCTAATTAGGTCACGCAAAGGGGATAACAGCATAACAGCTACAAACTTATTTAGCCATGTTTGAACCCCATTTTTTAGGACTCGTTTTTAACTAAACATTTCATAGAATTGACAATTTTTATTAATTACACATTTCATCAAGTTTTATCAGAATTTACTAAAAATCTGAATTTTAGCAGACCCAAACTGGGACTTAGTTTCACACACAGAAGGATTCATGATTACTATAGGATTCCACCTTCAGTATCTTCAAGTTGTAGATAAATAAATTCTTTACTTGAGAGAATATCCAAATCATAAAAAAAAAAATTAAACTAATATGTAAAAGCAACAGAATCTAAATTAGTAGCCCAAGCCCTTATAGTTTTGATTGGAGATATTTTGCCCCCTTTTGGTTCTTCGTCTTTCCACAAACTCATTTGCAGCGTTTTATGGATTTGACCAAATATTATATCAACTTTTATCAAAATCTACTAAAAATTTGATTCTTATCAAAACCAAACAGAGGCTTAATCCCTTAACAGCATCTAGTTGATGAAACATCAGCAACATCCAGAAGCAAGAACTGAGGAAGAAAACTCACCGGACTTTGCATTGGATGATACTCTGTATATTGAAGGTTCCCATCTACACCAGCAATTCCCCATTATGCAGAAACAGCAATCAAACAGTCTACTTTCTCAATAACTACGACAACCCATCACCCAATTATCTCGTAAATTATACTCTAAAACAAAACAAAATAGAAAGTTAACACACCACCCCCACCCACTCCTTCACCCAAAAGATAATAAGGAAAAAAAAAAAAAAAGTGGACAAAAATTAAAAGTGAACACTCTCAATGTGAAATGAGTTTTAGGTCTCAATGTGAAATGAGTTTTAGGTCTCAATGTGAAATGAGTTTTAGGAGTCGGATGTTTTTGAGTGTTTGCAAATGAAACGTGGTCTCTTGGCAATGATGGGGTGCACTAGTATAGTGGGGGCTTCGTGGGTTTTGTTTGGCAGAGTATTTTGTTTTGCAATTGATTCTTTTAGTGCGCTTTATTTTCAATATTCTGTAATTGGTCACCTCGGCGCCTTTTAAGCCCTGCCAACACTTTTCTATCAATCTCCCAATCCCTTTTTTCTTAACATGCGCAGTTTACATTTGCCTACGCCACCGCGCTTCGAGTAGTAGAGCTCGAACAAATATTGAAAATTTCTACATAAATCCAGTTTAAATCCACCCCAACCCCATGTGACTCCACCACTGACTCTCCCTCCATTGTAAATGTACTAAATACTGATACAACCTTAATTGCCCAATATACAACCACACTACCTACCCTCATCCAATATAGTGGGTGTTTGGTGGAATTAAAATTAGGTTTTTAGTAGATTGTGATAAAAGTTTTTGAACTGATTTTAAAGTGGGTGTTTGGTGGAATTAAAATTAGGTTTTTAGTAGATTGTGATAAAAGTTTTTGAACTGATTTTAATTCGAAACAAACATGGCCATAGACTTACTTCTACAATATATACTCTATATATCTAACTTTAGTTGTCACTATCTGCTAGGACGGTGTTAGGGAATTCCTAAATAAAGTAATTTTCATTTATTTTATTTTCGTATAATATTTTTGGTTGTATGCGTGTGTACAACAATTCAACCAAAATAACACAGAAGGGTCAATGAGGGAGTTGAGCAACTTCTTGCGGATGGAAAAGAATATGCTCAACAAAATACGCATTACAATTAGCAGCTAAGAGCGTGATGAAGGGGAATTAGTACAGTACATTTTGGCTATAAGAAGTTTATAATGAAAAGATCACTGTTACTAATATTAGTCAATTAGGTGCAATAACTGCCAACAATTTTAAGTGGCTGTAATCAAAATGGATAGTGGGATACAAAGACTAGTGCTTGTGCAGATATTTTTGGTTTTCGTACTATACTTAGATGAACCTACAAGTTGTTAGTTTGAAGCTGATCAACAATAATTATTTGTAATCAAATTACTATCACTATGCTTCAGAATAAGTATTTTACTAAAATATAAAGTGATTTAACTCAATATTCAGTCAATCACCTTAGAAAATATAACGGTGAAAGTGAACAGTTTACTTGAAGAACTCTTAGATGATCTGTGAAGAATACTATTTCTCTTTTAGTGCCCCTGGAGATATCTTAATCCAACAATTCATTGATGGTAGCCTTATAATGTCATCCATCTCTCTCTCTCTCTCTCTCTCTCTCTCTCTCAACTCACACACGGGATTTTTCAATCCTTCGACTTATCCCAATATTGAGATATAAACTGAGAGATATGGTGGAAGCTGAGCTCAGAGTAAAAGCTCATATTCTAATTCATCTGACAAGTGTTTGGAACTATTTTAGGATACAACTGGACGAATTTATGTGGGAGAAATGTTTGTGGTCATGAAAACTGCTAAAGAAACACAGCAATTCAAGCATTCATGACGAATATTGTTCATCGCATGCACATACAATTAGTAGAGAAAACAGATAAGCATTTGCTATTTGAAGGGAATACAATATACTCCCTTCTTCCTAATAAAATTGGCAATCAATCATTTGTTCATGACCTGCATCTAATGGCTAAGGCAGCAATTTCGTAAAAACAAATAATTTAACTTGTGCAGTTAAGGTTCATGTTTGGCAGTTCAAGCATGATTCAATATTATCCAGCTTTTCAACTTCACGATCTGTTGAATGTTGTATAACAATTCATTAAAGGGTAACTGAGGTCATTGTACATTGTGTTCGACAACAGTTAGAACAAATATATTTCTTTCTTTCACCTTCATATACCAGAACAATATACTTGTTATACTTTTGAGTCTTTTCTGTAAAATGATTGATCAGTGATTCCATCTATAATCTGTCGTGTCATTTTATCAATGAATTAACTGACATAATGTGTCAAAATTCAAAGAAGCAAAGAAATAAACAATAATACGTAATCCTCTGCTGGTTACTAACATAGCCAACACATAGGTGCTTGACTGAGTCTTTCAGAAAATTTGAGCACAAAAAGATCCTTAAAATCAGGCCAGACAGCACAGTTTCGTCAGTTCACCAAATGTATCAGCATTAAACCCCTTACTAGTCTTTTTATAAATTTTAAAGCATAATCAATTATATGTTTTTCTCCAATACTTATAATTGACTCAGATTGGTGCATAGTTTGAAAACTACACAATTCTCTACATCTATCTATTTAAAAAAAAAGAAGAAGAAGAAGAAGAAGAAGAAGAAGAAGAAGAAGAAGAAGAAGAAGAAGAAGAAGAAGAAGAAGAAGCTTTCCTCAATTTATTTATTGCATTGAAGTTGAACTCTACATTCTACCTTCTACATACATGAGCTTAACTTGAGTGCAAATAAATGAATCTTAAGATTTCAGTCAAAATTATTGCTCAAATACAACCAAACTCATAGCACTACTGCAATCAAATCCAAATTAGATCATGATGCTTAATCATAGACTTCCATGACAGAAATTCACAGAGCATGTTCTCAATGTTCACTTGCAAGTTTAATGATGTGAATTTCATCTTGGAAGGTGAAAATCAGCGTGCCGTGCAAGCCTAAACCTTTCATCATAATCCTGCAATCAATACAATGGCTTATTTTACTCAATGTTGGGAAAAATCTAGCTAACTAGGTAATGATTTCTTTTGGTACACGAACCTCTTATGAACATACAAATATATTTTGTTCAAATAACTTGTCCTGTATTTGCTATTTATCCAACATAAGCGCATTCCTGCATCTGTTAGATGTGTAGTTCTGTTGGAATACATATTTTATGATTGCTGGCACGAATAATTTTTCGATAATTCCCATAATCGAATATAAAATAGAAAGAAATGTTAATGGCTATGCATTCATTGAAGTCTTGCTTATCAAATTCAACAAGAAGCTTGTGTAGCTTAGGACCTCGTGCACTAGGGATTCACACTCCACTTATAAAAGAGTTGTGCTATGTTAACATAGCAAAACTCGCTTATTAAATGTGTTTGGGCTGGCAAATGCTGGACAATTCTCATGAGTGAAGTCTATACCTATTGATAGAGTAGACAAGTATTCGATGGCAGATATTGAAGTCACAAAATTGCAAGGCCCTAAACTACAGTATATGTTGTTTCTAGATGTGCTCATTATGCTAGAGTGAAATTTCTATCTGATGCTCTCGATTTTGGCTGTTTTTCATTTATTTATCAAATATTCAGTGTTTTAAATGTTAAGTACCACTGAGCAAAGATGAAAGAGGTTCAGTCAAATATCTTAAAATTTGTAGTACTCCGAATACAGTTTCAAAGTTTTTTACCTTCTATACATGTTCCACAACTGTTCTGGCTGTTGAATTAATGCTTTTATTCAGAAAGTAAAATATTTCTCTCTCACTTAGAGAAGAAAATCATTAACCTGAAGATATGTTTCCTTCCAACAAAATTGCATATTGTCACTGATTATTAATAAGATAATACAGTGTTGCATTAATTTGCATAATCAAAATAATTAGCAAAAGATGGCTAAAAAGGTTTTTGTGCCATTCTTTCTTGTGATGAATGATGACAATCACATGTGCTTCTATTTAGGGTATTCATAGTCTCTATGATTTAGCTTGATAAAGGTTTTTTTTTTTTTTTTTTATTCAGGTGTTTTTCACTTAGAATAGACCGGTATGATACAAGACATATTAGTAAAAGTAGAAAATGAGAGAGACGGGCAAAAATATTTTCCCCTCTACCAACTTGGAAGTAAAAAATACTGGAGGTTTGTCAGTTTTCCTGCAGCTTTAAAATCCTTTCAATGCAAGCACAGAAGCACTACAAAACCATTCTTTCTCATGACAACCCTCTTTACATAGGAGTCAAAAGTCAACCCCTTGCTTGCTATTTAATCCCAACCTTCCATGTGGTTTTTCATTGAGGCAATGGCTAATGTTTTACAGCATTTTTGGGGCCTGTCCCTCTTACTTTCACTTTATTTAATTCACTCAATATCCACTTCCCATGTAACTTCATTACCTTAAGTGCTTCAGCTATTTTGGTCCCCTCTGGTAATGATCAATATCATCTTATTTTTTCTATTGATTCATGTTCCTCGCAGGTTTACATTGTCTATTTTGGGCACAACCAAAACCGAGATAATCTTCTTACATATCAGTATCATGTTGAGCTTCTCTCTAGTGTCTTCGAAAGGTGTCATCTACCACTCACATTTCCTTTGAAGCTCCACATTAGTACCGTGCCTTTGGTTGTTTGCCAAATTAAAGCATGGAATCTGACATATTTTTCTTAAATTTAATTACTTATGTAGCAAAGAAGATGCAAAGCAAGCCATGCTCTACAGCTACAAGCATAGTTTCTCGGGTTTCGCTGCAACTCTTAATTCAAGCCAAGCAACCATCTTCGCTAGTAACGAGCTCCTAATTTCTCTCTATAACAATGCTCCTACATAAAAAATACAGTACATATTTATAACCTTAATTATGGAGATTATGTCAACTAGCAACGAAATGAAGCGAAAAAATTAAATGCAGATATGAAGGGAGTGATATCGGTTTTTAGGAGCAAGACAGTCCAGTTGGACACCACAAGAAGCTGGGATTTTATGGGTCTTTCCGTGGACTACAGCCAAGGAACTCAATCGCAGCTAGCTTATGGTGACAACGTAGTTGTTGGAGTCTTCGACACAGGTATCTCCTCCTGTCACGTGACCTAATGCAGTAATGTAGTAAGCTATAACATTCCAATAGCCAAAACAAGGGGAACTCTTCGATTTCAATATACAATTTATTATGTAAAGCTGCATGCGTTTCACAATTTAATCAAAATGATCAATGCACGATTAGTAAGGAAAATTTCTAGTTACAAGAACTAGTATCTTGATTCGGGGACTTACAAGTACATATTAGCAGAATAGCCTTCACGTGCATGGACTATCCTGCAATGGCCGTATTTTAGAAATGAATTTCTTTCGTTTAAATGGCAAGGTATCTGGCCAGAGTCTGCTAGTTTTAAAGAGGAACCTGGCATTGGACCTGTGCCTAATATCTGGAAGGGCAAATGCATGCCTGGAGAGAAATTCAATCCAGAAAAGCACTGTAACAGGAAGCTGATTGGAGCCCGTTATTACCTGGCAGGGTTCGAGAGACAATATGGACCGTTAAACAAAACGGGAAACCCGGAATATCGATCCGCTCGTGATTCCCTTGGTCATGGAACTCACACAGCTTCCACGGCTGTGGGTTCGCGGGCTAAGGATGCAAGTTTATTTGGTTTCGCTCAGGGCATTGCACGGGGAGGATCCCCCAGGGCTCGTCTAGCTGTGTACAAAATATGCTGGAACAGAAATTTTGACGGAAGGTGCACTGAAGAAGACATATTAGCAGCTTTTGATGAGGCACTGCACGATGGAGTGCACATCATATCGGCTTCTTTTGGTCCAAGGCCACCATTGTTGCCATTTTTTAAGTCCAGTTCCGGTATTGGTTCGTTTCATGCCATGCAATTGGGTGTTCCTGTTGTATTTTCGGCAGGTAACAACGGCCCTGATCCATCTCTTGTCGGAAATGTGAATCCATGGAGCATCTGTGTAGCCGCCTCCACTATTGACAGACGTTTTCCGACCAAGATAATGTTGGATGACATCATCTCTTTCATGGTAATTTACCAAGTTAATTTTGTTTTTAAACCAACTTTCATTACAAAGCAACGCTGCAAACCATAGGCAAGATGAAAAGAGGAATACAATTCGTGTTGGTTGGGAAAAAATAGCAAAAGAAGCAAGTAAATTTATACAACATAATTGCAATTAAGCTCTTAATCAGACATACATACCTATGTCATTTATCATCGTGTGTTTTTAAGTAGTAGTTATTTTATTATTATAATCAAAGAGTAATCATCATATACACGGTTAATTGTTTGTCAAGTTTTCACTTTGGTCATTAAACTTTTTTTTCTAATTACAAATTAGTCACTGAAGTTCAAGTTTATTTCAACACGGGCCTGTCAAACATATATAGCTAGCTGATTTTGACTAATTTAATATTTAATTGTCTCTTTTTTTTTTTTTCCCGTCTAGTTGTGCAAACGTGTTTCACAAACTGATTTTGAGTTATGGGTTATGAAATCTTGCTTAAAATATAGGTCGTGAAATCTTCATCAAATACATTAAGAAGAACTATACAAAAGATAAAAAAATAAAATAATCTCCTCTCTTTCAATATTGAATCTATTGGATAAACTTTCATTTCGAAATTTCATGCGCATTTTCAATTAATAAAATATTTCCATTTTGCTATATGATAATGTCTTCATGACTAGATACATGATCGTGTGATATTGGGATTACAAGTCATATTTGAACAGTACAATCTGTCTTGAGATGCCAGCAACATAATTGAAACGACAAGATTGGGGGATCGAGTTTATTTTGCTTATAGTTTATATTTTTTCTTTTTTTATCACCTGTTTATAAAGTAAAATACTTTAAACAATATTTCACTTAGGTCACTGAAGTCTAAGAAAGGTTTTAGTTCACATTGATGGAGCTAGGCAATGGGTCTAAATTGAAACGAAAGTAAAGTTTGACGATACTAATTGGGTGACTAACATTGTTTAAACCCAACTAATTTGGGACAAATTTTATAGAACATTTAAATACTTGACATTTTAGACAATCATATGGCCTTTATTAATATTGACCATTATATTCTACAAAATAATGATACATTTTAATAATTACTAACTAGTAATTATTAATTAACTCATTGTTTGTCTTCCATTTATATTAATCTGCAGGGCGAAGGTTTGATAGCCAAAAAAGTAACAGGAAAACTGGCTGCAGCTAAGAGTTACTTTTATGGAGGGTTGGTGGCATCTCCCGCTTCTTCTTCAATTAATTTTTTTTGTATGTTAATTATAAGCAACTAGTTTGACGTATTTATATCAATCGAGGTGGGTTCAGGGTTTGCCACTCGGGGAATTTGAGGAACAAGTCGGCCGCAGGTAAGGTAATTTTGTGCTTCTCTGGACAGGTGATGAGCGAAGATGCAGAGATAGCTGTAAGACGAGCCAATGCAGTGGGGTTGATATTTGTTCAGCCATTGACTAGGCCAATTGCTGCAGCTAGCATCATTCCCGTTGTACGCGTTGATTTTATCCAAGGGACTCAAATTGACCACTATCTTGCTCTGTCGGTCAAGTTAGTACTTTATTCGCAAACAATTTAAAATCTCTTTGGTTAACCCATTGTCATTCAATTGTCTAATAGAAGTCTAACATGAGTGGCCTACGTGCAACTTGAAGACTCCCTATTGTAGAGATATTACCAAGTGCAACCGCCATCAGAAGTCCGCCAGCGCCAATAGTTTCAGATTTTTCTTCTAGAGGACCAAGCTCTATTTCCCCTGATTTTCTTAAGGTACCCTGAAATTAGTGGTATTATATTTTTGAAAAAGTAGTGATTGTCTTTCACAAACTCTTCGTCTAATCTAACTTATTTGAACACATGAAACATATAGCCAGACATAAGTGCGCCTGGGATCAACATATTAGCAGCATGGCCTCCCAACATTTCTCCCACTGTTTTTTCAACAGACACACGGTCCGTGGTTTGGAATTTTCAATCAGGGACATCAATGTCATGCCCTCATGTAACTGGTATTATTGCCATTGTCAAATCTGCACATCCAGACTGGTCTCCAGCTGCAATTAGATCTGCTCTGATCACTACTGGTAAATAATTCGATAAAAAGAGAACAATTCCGGAAAAGGAATTTTCTTGACTAATTTCTTGGCTTTATGTTGTTCATTGTAGCATACCAAACAGACATAACCGGTGACAGTATACAAGTTGAAGCTTCAACAAAGGCTAGCGATCCATTTGATGTTGGTGCCGGACATGTAAACCCATTGAAAGCAATTGATCCAGGACTAATCTATGACATGAACACTAGAGACTACATTATTTTTCTCTGTAATAGTGGTTATACAGAGGATCAGATTAAAGCTATGGTTATCTGCCCATTTAGTACATGTGCCAGCTGCCCAGAAAAATATGAACCAAATGCCAACATAAATTACCCATCCATAAGTGTACCCAATCTCCAGTGGGAAACAACGATCAAAAGGACTGTTCAGAATGTTGGACATAAGAAGACAGCCATATACTTTGCGAGAACTGTAAATCCCAATGGGGTGGAGGTTGAGGTTTGGCCAAGAATCTTGATATTCTCACCTTTCAAGGAAGAAAATAAGTATTTTGTTACCCTTAAACCGGTGAAGGCATCTCGAGGGCGATATGATTTTGGTTCTATAACATGGTCTGATGGCTTTCATTATGTTAAAAGTCCTCTGGTTGTTCAGCTCAACACCGTTGCTACTTCCGCTCCAGAGGTTGAGGCTTTCTGATACTTGCTACACTAAAATATTTATCCACATTTTTCGCTAACAAATAAATTTTCATCTGGTCTGGATTTGAGGCAAGCTTTGAGGATAAACTCTAGCCTTTTCCTATTTTTATTGAATTTAATAAAGTACCAAAAATCCTTTGAGCCGTTCATGTCATAAATTCTTTCTAAGAATTTCGCTTTCAAAGAGTTCTTTTCAAACAGATTAATCCATCCCAAGTAATGGGAATATGCTTATCCTTTATGAAATTATGCAGTAACAATATAATAGGAGAGCTCTTTTCTCCTATCAAAATTGCTTCAATAATGCACACACGTCATAAGTGTGAAGGGAATGTCAGTGTATAATAGCTAGTGCTACTCCTCTTAATAAGATCAACATTTTAAATTGGAACCACAAGTCTTATATGCATATTTGGATGAATAAAAGCTTTTAATTTGTTTTGCCTATGTGTATATTTACTTTGCACTGCATCAGTTATCTTTCAATTAAGTAATGCAATATAAAACTTTTTAATTCGTAATTTCAGTTAGCCCATGTTTGATGGCCATTATTTAGCAAAAACAAAGTGTTAAGTAGTGAATTTTTTGAGAATGTTTGGTCAAAAAGTAGAGAAAAATTTTAGGTTTACGTTCAGAATATTTTATTACGTGAATGTAAGGTTAAAAATGAGTATGTAGAAAAAAAAAGAATTTTTGGATAATGGTTGTCAAACAGAGCTTAATGGTATTTTCCCCCCACTCATTGTATAACTACATGTGTGTGATGAATCATGGACACTAATTAGTACCCAACTTGAGTGATGAGAAAGCGTTTTATGATTATTGAGCCCAATAGCTTTTATTTTACATTCCCGCTAGACGTATAAAGCTGGTTGACAAAGTAGGTTCACAAAGTGACGTGTCATTATTGTTAAAAAAAAAAAAAACTTAAAAATTTAAAATCCAAAATCACGTTCGCTTTCCCCATTTTACCCTAAATCAAACCCTTCTCCCTCCTCAAGCCCGTTTCCTCCCAAAGCATTAACCTCTAGTAGCCTCTCAGTTCCTGCAGTCTCCACACCTCTGGCAGTCGCTCAACTCCAGCAATGTACTCGCTTCCGCCCTGCACCGCACAGTCGTCAAAGCGGATGCCTTGTCGAGAAATCTCATCTTTGAATCGTTCTATTACTGCTAACTTCTTTGGTTTGCTAAAAAACATTTTGACTTGATTATAACTGAAAAACACCCAAAACGACAAATTTGTTGTTTTGGATTTTCTTTGTAAATTTTTAACTTGTTTTCAAAAATGCGTTTTCGAAAATGGGAAAGAGAATGCGTTTTCAGTGTTTTGGAAAATCGAAAACAGAAAACAGCTGGAAAATGGTATAGAGAATAGACCCTTATTTTTTCAGTTTCGACATTTGGTATTCGGTTTTCCTCATTTTTCAGTCAATATTACTGAAAAAACTTTCTTTGGTTTGCTATAAAATGAGTTTTCATTTTACAAATCTTACATTTGCTAGACTCATTAGTAAGTCGATTATTCACTATTGAGCTTACTTCCTTCAAGATTTGACACAGAAATGATGCAAGAGTGTTGGACACTTCTTCAGCGATCGCCCAATAAAATGCCGATGCCCACGTTGTATGCATGGATTTCAAAAGTTTTTCGAGGTTGAAAAGGACACTATTAACAGAGGCAAGTTCTTCAAATGTTGCAGTCTGAAGTGTTAGTTTTGGGATTGGTTCAAAGATTGAGAAGCAATCGGTAAATCTAGTAACGCTAGTGTTACTTTGGCTAAAATAGCGGCCCACAAGAAGTTGATGATATGTCCCGAATGTTCCAATCTCAAGTTCGGCTAAATAATAAGAAGAGCTCTTGATTTCTGTGAATGTAAACATACGGTCCGCCAGGAAAATCACCTGCCGAAGAGAAAATGAAGGAGACGGACACGGCTTGATTAGTGGTTTGTGTTCAACTGGTTATGTTACGTTAAATGGCGGCATGCTGTAAATCTGAATTTCGTCAATTAGTTTAGTGTAGTAAGTTGGTAGATTTTGGTTGCACTGGTAGTCTTACATCATGTACCTTGTGTCTTGCTAGAACATTGGATGTTTGTTAACTTATAACGTAAGTAGTTTGGAATTTGATAAATGTTTGGCTGGTTATGTTTCGTTTAATATCTGGGGAAATGCTATAAACGGTTTCCAGCTGATAGCAACAACACAACACGTATATTTGTATGGCTTATTCGAATAACATGCAAAACCAGTTCACTGAGAAACAGAAAACAGAACTGACTTTCAATCTGTAAATGCTCTCCAGTCACAGGTTTACTTAGGAATCATAAAAACTGATAAGCAATCATCCAAATAGCATTACTGATTTTTAGAATTATAATCCAACTCAGGTTCAAATGGTTCTATCTTATAGTTCAATAGTCAATTATGAGATTTCTTATATTTCCAATTAATCAAGTCCTATAACCAAATCTATGCTTGTGCTAAACATTTATTACATCAAAGTTCACTTGGGAGACATTTCACACATCACACGAAATCACGTCCATTACAAAATTCGTTCTGATATCTAATTGTAAGAGTTCAACAGGCATTTTTTTTCCAAAAAATGCACTAAAAGCCTGCCAAAACATCATGTTAGTCATATGCAACTGCAGAAGCATTAGGTGCCTTCAGAAGCTGTCATTTTCTCCATCAAATGACACTTTACTTAGCTGCTTGCCTCAATTTAAATGGAGCCACCATGATGTGGTAAACGTGGATAGTAGTATGGGTTCACATTGCCTAATGTGAAAATTGAAATTAATAAGAGAAGAGGCAGTACTCAAATTCAAATGTAGTTATTAAAATATATATGTACCTTGTGAATTGGGAATAACATTTATGGTCGTAGTAGGGATCGACGTAGAAGACGACACTTTTGTGTGAACACACAGCTCATCCTGTCACCCTACATCGTGTTGTTGGCTTTAATCACACAAAAAGTGTTTGCAAAACAGTGAAATTAATATACTAACCAGTTAGAGTTGCGAACGATAATGGCATCGGCATGGAATATTGCTGTTGAGGAGGTGGCGAAACCTCGGGTGCCTGCATACTATTCCTCGAAACTCGAACAAGTGACAACTGCAGATGATTTAACAATTCTCTATTGAATGAGACAAGATTTTTTTTTCTTTTGTCGCTCAGCGCATACTACATCGTGACCCACCTCATACGTCGTTCCTATATGTCCCTCTGAAGGAAACTTGAGGTTGCAGTAAACCTTTTCTATAAACTCAACTTGAGCTTCCCTGGACTTCGAAATGGTGTACAATGCCTAATATTGATTTTCCATTTCATAAGTTGTTGCACATGGTAGCATTTGAGAGAAAGAAGCTTGAAATTCCTTTTCAACCTTATTCCACAGTGCTCGTTTATACTATTTGACGAACTACTTCAACGATGTCTTTGATTGTACATAACCATCGAAGAAGGCGTTTATACTTTCACTTTTTGGCGTTGTTGACATATCAACCCAGAAAGTTGTTTTCAAGAAACATGGCACCAAACGGCCTCTATTTTCGTACAATCCGGACAACCAAACGTTATCGCATAAGTCATCCGTATCGATCACCACTCTCCAACTTTCCCCAAATTATTCGACAAACCGTGAATCATAAACCAATATGTGTATAGTCGAAAAATATCAAAGACTTATCTATGTGGTATCCAAACTTTTCTGGCATGTTATACTTATTAGTAAGGTACATTGTATCAAATGTGACAACGTTCATGAACTCCTTATATGCTTGCCTGCATCGATTGTCTGCCCAAAAAACATTCTTTAAATGCGAATCATCGTCTAGTGAATACTAAAGTAAAATCCGAGCATTGAGATTGTATTTTAGGAAAGTACGATTGTATTGCAGCTATATCACCCTCACCAAGTCTTAGCCGTCTCATTTGTTCGATAAAATTTCGACAATCATTTTCCACACAAGTCATAACCTCGTAGCCACCGGCTTCAACAACTGCGGAGTTAAAAACTTTTATACAATGATATTCTTACTATATCATTCATTTCGAGCTTCCATTTCACGTGTGCACTCAATTTTTGATTGTATCGATACATCCTGAACTTAGTAGGACTTGTTTTATGATTGTGGTCAATGTGGACCGTGTTAATTTTCAGTAACCATGGATATCTAAAGATGTAGAGATTCTAGCTTTACAATTCGTATGAATTGTTGGTTGTGGCTTTAAAGAAGTGCTTGTATTACCGCTTATTCATCTCACCCGACTACATTTCAACATGACATATCTCAAAACACTATCATTTGGAAAACCTAGGATATAAACATGTCTTGCATAAAAATCAAACGCTTCTTTTTCATCTTTGAACAGCATACCAACCTCGAGCGCAGTCAAACATCTCCTGTCATTTCATCTTCCACAACACTAACATTGACGTCCACATTTTCATTTTCGGAATCGACGAACAAAACATCTTCCATATTTGGCTGATCTTGCAAAACATAAACACCCACTCAATATTTACGTGTTCGAAATGCCCAACCTTGAGTCAAAATCTAGCTAAGTTCCGTGAATATATTCTCCAATTTCCATATATTTCATCACTAAATACATTTAGACAGAGATCCAGTTTGTTATTTATTTGGTTTAATTAAATTTAACAAATGAATTAACTAAATAAAAATGAAATCTTACAATTAATAAAAAAACTGAACATTTCCACATGTCATCCAATTTTCAATCTAGTTTTGAATTCATTTTCTAATTTTTGTTTTGAAGGCCTGTTTTAAGACTTCTAAAAACGTATTTAGTTTATCATTTTTTGAAAAATTATTTCTCAAAACAGAAAATTAAAAAATACGTTTTGTTTGAAATTTTGAAAAACTGTTTTATTACATTGTATTCCATTGAATTTGATTATTCAGTAAAAAATGAACAATTTACGTTAATGTATTATCAAGTATTATATACATTTTTAAATGGGCGAATCTTATAATTTTTTTAATTAAAAATTTAAAGTAATAAATAATAAACTAATTTGAAAATATAGGAAATAAAAATAAAAACTAATACATGGACAGAAAATATTATTATTTGTGTTCATTTAAATATTTTTTTATGTAAATAATCATTAAGAGTTAGAACTATTTTTATTTTTATTTTTTCTAGAAATTTTTATAATCTTTATTTTTTTTTGAATTTTTATAATTTTTAAAAATTTTATTCAAACAGTTGTTTTCCATATTTTGAGTGTTTTCAGAATTTTTACAGAAAACATTCAAAATGTCAAAAATAAGTTTTGAATTTTATGTTATAAATTTATCATTGTTTTTGGAAATGTATTTTCAAAAATAATATATCAAACACATTTTCAGTGTTTCACAAAATTAAAAATTGAAAACGACTTGAAAATAGCAAACCAAATGCACTATAAATATCTTTAATTGATTACTCGGAAATAGCTCGCTCATTTCTTATAGAAGGTAATCGATGTATTACAATTCGTGCAGGCCATGACTTGAACCACCATCATCATTAGTTAAACTTCTTTGTATTAAAACTTAAAAAATACTTCCTCCATCCCACAAAGTATTTGTTTCAAATTATAAACTAATTTTTTTGTTGATTTTAATTTTATAATATGCCCATATTTAATGTGTCTTGTTATCAGTAAATATAAACTATCATTAATCAATATACGAGTACATTAAGAAAAATGTAAGTAAAATTATAGCTCTAATATATATAAATTAAGTCTTCTTAATTTGTTTAAAAATGAAATAAATTTATTTTTATGGGATGTGGATGTATTGCATTTCTAATATTTAGCCTCTATTTGTTTCTCATTTTTCATCCATATCATCAAGCCATCAATTTTAAATTTTCATCTCTTTTGTGAGATCCAATAACGCTATATTTTTCATTCTTATTCTACAATAATGAGAAACAAACGGATCCTTAAGTTTTCCTAACTTCACTTGAAAACCTTTGGGACATGAGTATGAAAGTTGGTCTTGGGAGATGATGGACGTGATATTTCATTGTTTAAAAAAACGTAAAGTATGACAAAATGGGGAAGTCAAACTACGACCTAGCCATAAAAACATATATTTTTTAATTTTAATATTATCTAAAATTTTTAAATCAATTTAAAAATTATTTAGTACCCGTTTGAGCCACATTTTTTTTCTTAAAAATGCATTTTGAAATAATAGATTGATAGGAAAATAGTGGTCGAAAGGGTTAATTTCACTGGTGGCCACCCAACTTTATAGTTGGTGTCACCATGGCCACCGAACTTAATTTTGTTTCACTATGGCCACTGAATTTTATACTTATTATCACCACGATCATATAATTTAATCTTATTTCACCAAGGCCATTCAATTGCATATAACATTTCACTGTGGCCATCCAATTTCATATAATATTTCACAATGTCTACTCGACTTCTTTTTACTATTTTCATTAATTTTAAAATGGGTAAAACGGTAATTTTGTATTATATATATAAAATTAAATGAAAAAAAACTTATATAAAATAAACTTAAAACGTTTATTTTAAAATAATTTTTTATTTTATTTTCTTTTTTTAAAGAAATTTTTTTAAAATAATTTTTTATTTTATTTTTCTAAGTAACTTTTTTTAAAATAAGTTTTTATTTTATTTTTTTAAAATTTATTTTATATATATAATGCAAAATTACCGTTTTACCCCCCTTTATAATTAATGAAAATAATAAAAAGAAGCCGAGTGGCCATTGTGAAATATCATATAAAATTGGATGATCATAGTGAAACGTTATTAGCAATTGAATGTCTTTGGTGAAATAAAATTAAATTGAGTGGTTATGATAATACTAAGTATAAAGTTCAACGGCTATGGTGAAACAAAATTAAGTTCGATAGCTATGGTAACACAAAATATAAAGTTTAGTGGCCACCAGTGAAATTAACCAGTGGTCGAAATATAAAATAAAAGTTGAGTTTGCATGTAATATTATTATTTTTTAAAATGTGAGGTTGAAAAGAACAAAGTAAAACAATGTAGTTTGAAAATAATAGAGATCAAACTATGGCTTAATAGTTAAAAAAATGTGTAAAAAGTGATAATATAAAGCGTGTCTAGAAATGAAAAAAAAAGTAAAATTAAAAAATGTGAAAAAGTACAAGACGGGTCGTTTTACCAAATAATGGTTGTTAAAAAATGCATAATATTTTATTGTTACGAATGTGTGGTTGAAAATTACGAGTTTTCAAACTGTGGTTAAATCAGGGGCTAAATCAGCGAGAAATGGACAATTCACCGTTTTGAAAAATTGTCCTCATTTTTTATCCACGATATAATACTGATCAAAACCCTCCATGCCCTTTTTTTTCCTCTTCCGCTAAACCCAAACCTTTACTCTTTGGCGGCTGCTTCTCTCTCTCTCTCCATCTCGAAAGAAAGATCCGTATATTCAGGGGTCATGGCCGTCGTTGCTCCACCGGCTGATCGTATCCTGTTTAGCTCTACTACTGTTTTGCCACTCCCCTTTCTAGTTTTGATGCGAAAATTAACCTTGTTTTTGTTTTCTATATGCATAGATGTATATAGGATTCGTTTAGTTTTATGCAGATCTGAACGTGTTGAATAAGATTCTACTGCTCGGGGTTGGGGGGGGGGGTGTTGTGCAGGGAATTTTATGGACTTTTTTTCTCATCTTTTTGCGAGATTTTGGATCTATGGATTCTAAGAAGCTCTTTTTTTTTTCTGGTTTGGGGGTGGGGGTGGGGGTGTTCTTTTGTAGATTTGAATTGTTTTAGTTTAAGAATTTGTTACCAGGCATGTATTTAAATTTTACACTATGATTTTTCAGTGACTGCTGAATTATTTTATTCTCGTAGTGACTACCTGTTTATGCTATCTGTCAGATGAATTTTCTCACTTAGTAGTTAATTTCTATACATTCTTCTGACATCCCTTCATAGAAGGTTTTCTTGTATTCTAATTCCTTGGTATCGATTTGGATCTGTAGTTGAGCTCTGAGTGCTTGTAGTGGATAAATAGCCGGGAGTACTCTTTCTTTGATCTGATGTGATTTTCTTAGCATGGATTTTATGGTTATTATTACTGCATCTAAGTGACTAAGTTAGCAATATACATCACTTCTGGAATTTGAAAAGACGCGTTCCTTTACTTCTATCTTTTCTATAGAAGCTGCAGATTTGCTGCAGAAGTTGTCTCTTGGCACTCAGACGAAGACTATTGAAATTCTAGAGCATACCAAAAAGGTTAATATCCCTTAATTGTGTAGATTATTATTCTTAGATAACCTTTGTTCTAAGGACCTTTCAAAGATCTGTCTTTGTAATCTTAATTTTGATGTTGCATACAGTCTTCTAAAGATTCTGTTACCAGCATTCGGAGTCAGTTAAATGAACAGTCAGTGACGCCTACGATGCCAGATATTATGGATCCGACTATGTCTTATATCCCAAATGGTTACCCTTCCACTGCATATTTTTATGGGGGTAAGTTTATTCTTTAGAATATTTAGAATCCATGTTATAGTTTTTCCCTGGCCTTTTGAATTGGAATTTCATTTTATTTTAGTTTGCTTCATGATTTTCAGTCTACTTGACCTTCATTGTCCCTATGTTTGCAGGCTACAATGGGAGCGGTACTGAATGGGAGGACTACACTAGATACATGAATCTGGATGGAGTAGAGATGACTCCGGTAAGTCCTTTGACTATTTTGTTTTTGATATATTGATTTGCAAGCATCAGTTATGATAGAATAATGGACTTGTGTATCTGTCGCACACACACACAGTCCATTGGCCTTCTATGTAGCTGTGTTTGATTATTAGCCATGTGACTAGTTATGCTTGAATTTCTGATTACATTTCTTTGGTGCTTTGACTAAAATATAGGGAGTTTATGGGGACAATGGATCACTTGTATATCACCATGGCTATGGCTATGCGCCTTATGGACCATATTCTCCTGCTACTTCGCCTGTTCCAACTCTGGCCCACAATGGTCAGCTTTATGGAGCTCAACACTACCATTACCCTACTCCGTACTTCCAGTCTATGACACCAACAAATAGTCACCCTACTACAGCTGCCCCTGTCAAAGGTGAGATATCAACCTCTGCAGCTGCTGATCATGTGCCTTTGTCAGTGGATTCTGCTAATGCAAAATCTAATGGCATTGCAAATAGCGGCAGCGTAAAGGGAAATAATGGTTCAGCAACTTCAAGACCAGCGTACCAAAGTTCATTGTTTAATGCCACTGACTCTTATGCAAGGGGTGCCTTGTCTGGAGGGATTCCTGCTTCTGGTTTTCAGGACCCAAGATTTGGATTTGATGGTTTTCAGTCTCCTGTTCCATGGTTAGATGGCCCATTTTTTCCAGATGGACAGCCAAGGGCAGTGACTACTTCATCCATTTCCAATGTAAATGGCAATTCCTTCTCGAGGAATCAGAATCATCGGCGTCACCTAATGGTATTTATGTCATACTTAACTTTGATTTGATGTAGTATAGTTAACTGGATTTTTTTTTTTTTTTTCATTTTCATGTAAACAAATGATGCTAACATTACTCACCACACTCTTGCACAGTTTCTGTTTTGAATCTAACCGAGGTTATAGCTATTGATTGAACAACTGTAGTTTAAATTTCCAACGTGTCATTCCAGGGTTTGCACCATCCAAGGCCTATATCATGTATGAATACAGCTAATGGTTATGCAAATAGAATGTATCCAAACAAAGTGTATGGTCAGTATGACAATGCTTACAGATCTGGTTTAGCCTACGGATCTAATGGATATGATTCACGAACATATTATTGTGGATGGATGGCTGCTGATGGCAAGAAAAAACCCAGGGGAAGAGGAAATGGGTTCTACAATTACAGTAATGAAAGTATGGATGGTTTAAATGAATTGAACAGGGGACCAAGAGTCAAAAGCTCCAAGAACCAGAAGGGTTTTACACCACTGGCTCTGGTCGTTAGAGGGCAAAACATCCCGTTAAATGGAGCAGCAGATTGCGAGAAAGAGAAAAGTGCAACTCCAGATCACGAGCAATACAACCAAACAGATTTCCCTGATAATTATGCTGATGCAAAGTTTTATATAATAAAGTCATACAGTGAGGACGATGTCCACAAGAGCATCAAATATAATATTTGGGCTAGCACACCTAATGGTAATAAGAAGCTCGACTTAGCATACCAGGATGCTCAGCAAAAGTCTGGAGACTGTCCTGTTTTCCTTTTCTTCTCAGTAAGTTTCAGGATTTTTACCTGTTGTAGCCTGCTTGATCTCATCATATTTATTTATTTATATATTCCTTTGCTCTATCTTTATGTCTAGGTGAACACTAGTGGGCAATTTATTGGTGTAGCGGAGATGGCTGGGCCTGTTGATTTCGACAAGAGTGTTGAGTACTGGCAGCAGGACAAGTGGATAGGTTGTTTCCCTGTCAAGTGGCACATTGTGAAGGATGTACCCAACAACTTGTTGAAGCACATCATCCTAGTAAACAATGAGAACAAACCCGTAACTAATAGTAGGGACACACAAGAGGTATACTACTGCCAATTTTTTGTCAATGTTGATATGCCTCTCTTATGATCCAGTTCTTTATTTTACTGGACGGAATACTTGGAAGATCCCTTTTCCATTACCAAACCACGAAAATCTCTTTTTGTAGGTTAAACTGGAGCAGGGTCTCCAGATGCTCAAACTATTTAAAGATCATGGCAGCAAACAAAGCGTCCTGGATGATTTTGATTTCTATGAGGATCGGCAGAAAAGAATTCAGGATAAGAAAGCCAAGCAACATCAGTTTCTGAAGCAGGTACCGTACAACATGATTTGGTTTTTCTACTTGGTTGATTTAATGGATTTTTGGGCCATTGTCCTGGTTCTATAATGGAATACTATTCTTACCACCTACTACTGTGCTTGTTTTTGGGAGGGACATTATTCTCGATTCTATGTAGTGACCTATGGTTTGTCTGGTTTGATTAACAGGCACAGCAATGGGAAGGAAAACTCAGTGAAGAAAAGAGCAAGGAAAACGGGGAAGGTAAAAATGGGGATCATAAATCTCAAAAGTCATTTGAAGTTGCCTCGGATTTGATGAAAGAAGCTACACCAAAAGTTGTTTCTAATGGGGATAGGAGCCCCTCAAGAAATGGTTATTTATCTAAGTCTGGACAGTTGCTGGAGTCTGTAAAACCCGTTACAGTTTCAGAGGAGAAGATTGTAGCTAATGGGGTTGCAAATGGTTGCTAGCTTCTGACCTGCACGGGGATGATCCATGTTGGAATGTGTAATGACGAAAGAATATTAAGTTCAGATTGGATTGTCCTGGTTCATGATCAATGCTCCCGTCTTGTTCAGTATGTATTTGCTGCTTGAGAAATTTGCTGACTCGTAAGTGGGAGCTCTTAGAATTCATTCTCAAAGAGTGACAGGCTTTGAGTAACTTCTCTAAGAATATGGAAAGCTTGAGGCCCCATTTTTCCTCGTGATGGGTTTGTTTCTGTACTAGGCTGCTAAAAGGTTTTCATGTCCCAACAGGGTTTGGGTTTAGGGCTTTTTAAATTTTATTTTTGTATTGTGCCTCTCTCCTTTTTCTCCTGCTGGGAAATGACCCTTATTTTACTAGTTTGATATCCAACCTATCTAGTAAATCAAGATCTACTTTTGTATCTACCACCTGTATAAGAGAGCTAGAATCTAGGTGGCGAAGCATTGAACTGCAATATAGTTTAAGAATTCTTTCATTTTCTTTTTATATCAGTTTATCTAAACCATAAATAAAGTAATAGCAAAGGAGGGTGGTGTTAATGCTATTCATTGCCTGTAGGATCCTCGATTCATTTCAATATGAGTAATGTTAAAACTACATAATTTCTATTAAACGTTAGTAAAGGCACTTTCGGCCCTCCTTTTCTGTTTGATTAAAATACGCCGCGTGAGTGGTTTGATCAATAATAATAATACAAAAGCAATCAAATTGGTGTTCAGTTTACTTTATGATCAATAATTGTGGAGTATGATCTCTACTTCCATCTATGATGAATAAAAACTCTTTGTCGAATGGATTAAAAACATAGCATAGAATAGGAATAATGTTATCTAACACACGGTATTTAGCAACCAACAATGTTTTAAGATCTATAATTTGTAATTGTAATTTTTTATTTTAAATTTTTGTGGGTGGTAGGCCTCATATTGATATAGATTGGTATTAAATATCAATGATATTATATAGCGCTGCTCATTAGATAATAAAGGAGGACAAACAAAAGGGAACAAGTTGATAACATTACATGATATTGGAGTTAGGTGGGGAAGCTAATAAATGAGGACAAGTTGGCCATGCCATATGATGGATAACATTACCTGAGTTAAATCATTTTCAAGGGACATTTTTGTTTTTAAAAAGCGTAAATTTAGAGAGCATTTATAAATTTAATGAGTAATTTTTTTAAAATAATATAACAGTCTTTTTATGTTTTATTTTTCCATATCTTTTATTTTTACTACTTCCTTCCAAACTATTATATTATATCCCTCCATTTTCGTATAATAATCGAAAGGGTGTAAAGAAAAAAAGATGGGTCACCTCAAAAAGGAAAAACAAAAATGGAAGATCTGCAGAACCCAATGAAACTTCATCTTACAACCAATGGTGTGGTCGTGTGGATTTTATATGAGTATATGATGATGGTTTCAATTCGATTGATTGACGGACAGACTGAATTATGATTAAACAAGAATTGTGAGAGTAGTAGTGAATTCAAAACTGAATTCTATAGTGTTTTCTTGGATTCTGGTGAGCAGGAAATTATGATGCCGTCACTGCTTCTTATTCACGGCTAGCCAGTGGCATCTCTGTGTGTTTTGTGGCGTGTTGCCAGTGCACAATTATTACTGCGTTGCTTAGCTTACCGAAAGAAAATGTACTAGTGTCAATAGAGGCAAAATAGCATTGGTATGCTTGTAGTCAAGGCACGGTTCTTAACGTTGAATCTGGTAATTGAGGGATGTTATTGATGATTTTTCGCCATGATATTGGTCGCCTATGGGAGGCAAGTTGACCGGTGCGTGGCTGCCGGCATGGGTATGGCCGAAATGGATAGAAATGTCAAGAAAATCTGTCGGTGGCCACTGGGGAGTAAAGGAAAATATTAGAAGCCGTGAGTTGAGACGCTGCTCTAGTCTTATGAATTGCTACTGATTTCTGTATTTTGTATGGAAATTTTGACAGTACGAGGCTTATAATTTAAATTCTGGCTTAACTTTTCAACTATACATTTCAAAAATTTATATCATAATCTACTAAAAATTTAATTTTAATCCCCACCAAACACCTTATAAGTGGAGTGGGGTGGGATAGGATGGGATGTGGTGGGGGTGAAAGTAGGGGGAGAAAAAATAAAATTTCAAAAGTTTGGGATCGACAGGTGTAAAAAATTTAGCTATATAAAAGAGAAAAAATTGGGAGTGCAATTGAAATTATTTCTTTTTAATTTTGACAATTTTTAACTATTAACTAACCCAATTGAGAGAAAAATTTTTCGTATCTAAAATGTTGTATTTGTTTCAAATATAGACATTTTCTACCATTTAAGTAAGGCGCATAGTCGAGTTTGCATCGGGCGGCTAAAAAATTCATCATCATTATCATCTCAACTCATCTCTCTCCCCCACGTTTTCTTCACATAAAATATAGCCACTGGCGTCTCACGTCAACTCGGTCTAATTGTGATCCTATTATTGTTGGATATCTATGGCAAGCAGCTTGAGGAGAAGTGGAGATTTGGGGTTAATTTTATCAAGATTTCAAAGTAGTAGTAGTAGCAGCAGTAACAGAGGGACGAGGTTGAGGGGATTGTCCACGGCTATGAATATGATCAATAAGGAACGGGTGAGTCCCCATTCTGAAGGAACCGGGAACAAGTCCATAAATCTCTTCTCTGCCATCAATCAAGCCCTTCACATTGCCTTAGAAACTGACTCGCGGTACGCCTGTCCTGTCTCTTGTCATCGTGCACAATACGGATTTATTTTTATATATTTGTTTTCGAGCTGATATAGATGAAATTTTCACTTCCACTGGAGTTCTATGTTGGTATAGAATTAAAAGTTAAAAAGCCCTATTCAACTTAATTATTGGATTCTTTGTTTTTGTTTTTTTTTATATTTCTATTATGTGGAATATATAGAACTCCAGAAAGGCAAGCCTCGTTAGTTTAACTCAGTAATTTCAAATTGCTGGATCGACCTGCGGTCAACTTGTTCCTTTGCTTATTTTGTATACTGTTTCTTTAGTGCTTATGTATTTGGAGAAGATGTTGGTTTTGGTGGAGTTTTTCGTTGCTCAACGGGATTATCCGATCGATTTGGCAAACAGCGAGTTTTCAATACTCCTCTTTGCGAGCAGGTAATTATTAGTTATGCAAGACAACAACATTTTATTTTGCTTATGATTCCAAATGGAAGGCAGTAAAATCTCCTCGAGAATATGGAAACAGATGCACCATTAGTATGATATGGTATGCATTTGTTACTTGTAAATAGACTAAAGGAAGCAGGTTTTACTTTGCCAAATTCTATGTAGTATGCATTTTTCAGTTAAACATGTATTTGGAAGAAAGTTTATTTAGTGATATTAATTGTACTAGCAGGGCATTGTTGGATTTGCAATTGGTCTGGCGGCAATGGTGGGCACTGGATTTATTGCCTTCAAGCTTCCAAACCAAAACCTTAAACCCCAATTTTTTAATTATAATTACCTTGTATTTAGTATTACTTCTACTTTTGTGCTGTCTCAAATTACAGGGGAATCGAGCGATAGCTGAAATTCAGTTTGCAGATTATATTTTTCCTGCTTTTGATCAGGCTCGTGTCTTATCCTTTTGCATTTCCACATCCACAAATTTACATTTGTTTGACAAATGTCTATTCTAATCTTAGATTGTCAATGAGGCTGCGAAGTTCAGATACCGGAGTGGCAATCAATTTAACTGTGGAGGTATTTATGGGGGCTCCTACACTGGATTTTCTACTCTGTGCTTTTATCTTTTCTTTTCATGTTCTAATATGCTCATTTTTCTCAGGTTTGACAATTAGAGCACCTTATGGAGCTGTGGGTCATGGAGGACATTACCATTCACAATCTCCTGAAGCTTTTTTCTGTCACGTCCCTGGTATTAAGGTGTATATCTTATTGAATCTTGTATAAATTTTGCTATGACTCATGCATATGTTTTCCCACACAATGTGCAGTTGAAATTCTGTTGATTCTAGCAGAAGATCATAGAATGATAAAATTGGGAAAAGTGAAAAAGAACAACAAGACGTCGTTTAGTTTATTATTATTATTATTATTTTTTTCTTTGAAGAAAAAAGCGTTTGCTGTACACTAGTCCCATTGTGTAGAATACTTGACTTTGTTTCCGTACAAATAAAAAATTACCTTTATGAATAATGGTCTAAGCATATGATAGTAGAATCTTACGTGCACTCACTAATCAAATGGTTTCTGTACAAATCTTTTCCCTTTATGAATCTTACTGAAGAAGTGGAAACATTGACATAGGATGTCTTTTGAAGTTAATGATTTTGTGCAGCTATGCCCCCCTATCCCCAATACCTTGTATAAGCAAGCATTCTGACTAAGTGTAGCGTGTCAATGACAGTTTCTTTTCATCTTAAATTGCATTTTCTTTTCGGCTACCAGACACGTGCTTATTGCGCCTGATTATTTCTGGACTTTCATCTAATTTGCTTACTTATAGGTGGTTATCCCACGAAGTCCCCAACAGGCGAAAGGGTTGTTATTATCTTCTATCCGTGACCCAAATCCAGTTGTGTTTTTTGAACCAAAGGTATTCCTTTGTTACTTACTTTAAATCGGCATAAGATCATCAACATAAGTTATATCATTAAGCATGCCTTCAATTGCTCTCAGTGGCTTTACCGTCTGGCTGTGGAAGAGGTTCCGGAGAATGACTACATGTTGCCTTTATCAGAGGCTGAGGTATGCTATTTCTGTCTTAGTTAATAAATAATTCTACATTTAAATATATTGCACACTCAAATTACAGGTGATACGAGAAGGTAGTGATATAACTCTTGTTGGCTGGGGCGCTCAGCTATCAGTTATGGAACAGGCATGTGTTGAAGCTGAAAAGGTTGGTAGTTCTCCATGGTAAACTATCCATAGATGCTTATTTTTCTTTATTTTATTATGTGTCTTAGTAGAGAAGCTTTACCATGTCACTCCACTTCAAAGCGGCTAGAAATGTGCTTGGTGACTGTTGGAAATTGGTACCTGTTCAAGATGAATTTTTTCATTTTCTTCCTATCAGTGTTTATTTAAAATTATGTTAAAAACTGAATTAACTCCAGCACTCACCGTTGAATCAAAAATTCATTTTATCCATATTTTCTTGTGAAAATGAGATCTTTAAAGTATAATATCTTATTACCTTATCTTGAATTGCATCGTGATTTTGTAGGACGGGATATCTTGTGAACTGATTGACCTAAAAACTCTAATACCATGGGACAAGGAAAAAATAGAGTCCTCTGTTAATAAAACAGGACGGCTTCTGGTGAGTATTATTACTCAACGCAAAATATGTTCTACGATGAAAGTGGCTCTAATCCTTGATGTATTTGATTCTTCTTGTTCCTAGGTTAGTCATGAAGCTCCAATAACAGGTGGATTTGGTGCTGAAATTTCTGCCTCTATTACAGAACATTGCTTTCTGAGGGTACACATCAGCTGATATCGATCCTTGTTCTTTGTTTTAAAACTGCTTTTTCTTTTCCTTGATTATTCTTATCAATTGATTGAATCAGCAGCCAATCAGGACTCAGGTTTACCAGAGATCTACAGATATTTCCAGATTTCCTAAATCATTGTATTTTTAACCTTCACACTTAGATATAGTGAGCTCAACAGTTAATATGCCAGAATCTGCTCTGTATGTTCTCATATTTCGCACTCACTAAAAAAGTCATTGGAAAAATGTAAAGCCAAACTAAAGTGAAAAAGTCTACAAAAGAGAGATCATTTTCTTGCCACTCACCACCTACCCTTCACCTGTTTATTTCTGCTCTTGTTTGGTAAGAATTCCTTGTTGTTAGGGTAAACAATAACTTCTTGCATCTACTGGAGTGCCTTCTAACACTATCCATTTTTAGGCAAAATTAGGGAAGTGATAAATAGGTAAAATTGTAAAAAGTGATGCATAGGACTGTTCAATTCAGCCTAGTGCCATCTATGCTGCATCGCTTGTCTCAAACCTTCCATTTATGTCTTAAATTTTCTGGTTCAAGTGAAGGCCTTTTGGAGTTATCTAGCTTTATGGAAATTATTTGATACATGAAAGGTCCATCTTATTTGAAGCTAATCACACATTTAATTATAATAGAACTTGAAATTTTTGGTGGGTCATTGATATTCATTATCTAGTCTCCAGTTAATGGATATTCATACCAAAGCAGATTATATTTCTTTACAAGGACATTTTAGAGGCAAAGAAAAAATGAAAAAGATGAACAGATAAATTTGAGTTAGTTATTAGCTCATTCGATACAAGGTCAATAAATAATCATGGGAGCACACAGGACTAACCTTGCTATTGAATATTCCACAATCTTTTTTCAAAATGAACTGAAAAAGACAAATTGAATTACTATTTTTGGAATGTATCAGCAAATTACACCTGAGTCTTACATATCTGACAGATCCTACAGAACGAAGAAAAATTTAACAATTTTGATATAACTCCTCATTAAAATGAAGATTGATTGAGATGTTAGATGACCCAAGTGAAATTACCATAAACATCAACATTGTTGCCTTGTGCTCCATAGTATCTTGCCCTCTTAGTGTTACCCCGGATGCAGGACAAGCCTAGAGAAGGATAGGTACAGCTGTTGTCACACACAACACCTCTTCCCTCATGTCAACCCTTTTGACTTACTGTTCCTACTGATTCATGTTACATATTAATAGTCTGATATAATTTATTTAACTTTTAGACAGGTGGAAGTACCTGAGTTGTTGATTCCTTTTCAGTTTTCTATTCTCAAGAAACTCTTGTTGGTCTTTTGGGTAGCTCATCTTAAGAGCTAGATTTTAACTGTTTTGTAGCTAGAAGCTCCAGTAGCCAGAGTATGTGGCCTCGATACTCCTTTTCCTCTTGTTTTTGAACCATTCTATCTGCCAACCACGAATAAGGTTAGTCATCTATTGTTGCTCATTTGCAAAAACTGTCCCATTAGTGCTAGCAGATTGATGATATGGATGTGGTCCCTTTCTTGCCTAACAGATACTGGACGCAATCAAATCTACAGTAAATTATTAGTGTGTTGGCATCTTTGCTTCTTCAGAAATGTGAACAAAAAGGGTTTTATGTACTCCATCCATGTTTATGCTTTCATTGTTACAGCTCTAGCTACAACAAGAGCAGTCCAGTTCATCAGCACACACTAATGGAAAAAATCATGTATGGATCTATGCATTTAATGCGGTAAAGAATTGATCACATTCTATGTAGTGTGCTTTAAATATTTGATTTTCATGGATTGTCTTCTCCTAACTCCTAAGGGATGCTTCTCCTTAAATGTGTATGTTACCCTTGTTATGTGTCAGTCAGACCATCGTGTTGCATAATAAAATAGTGTTGAGCCTCTGCAAATTTGCTATTATACCACTGGTTTTTTTTTTGTGGGTCACAAGGTGACTGCAGACTGAAGAGATTCAGAGTTACCACCAAAACGAGTTTACCAGAAAAAAGAAATACTGGGCTCTCCTCTGTACTCTGGTGATCCGTGCTCATAAATTTAAGATTACAAAGAGCTTGTCTTAGATTAGAAATAAACAATTCTCCCTCACCTATTGGACACTACTATATTGAAGCACAAAGTTACAAACTCTTGCATGGCTATCATATCAACTTGTGTCATGACTGTGCAGCTTTCCAAAAGCATAGCCATATAGGCTGAACTATAAAATAACAGAACGAGGTTTCTTTTTCTACCATAATGATACCAATGTTGGTGGAAATAATTCAAGGGAATCATGCATTTTAATTATATGTGAAGCGAGTGAGTAGTATTCTTCTTCTTCTTGTGCTTATGCTTCTGGTATACAATGTATGGAATGAATGCACAATCATCGCAAACATTGCTCTTGGACTCTAGTAAAGTTAAGAGCATAATTTATATTCTACCCTGTAATTTATTTATGCTGCTTTTTTATATTATACACACACCTTATCTCTAGATAATATGAACATTCCTTTTCTATTGAACAACAAGGTGATCTGCATTTTACAAGAACTATTGCACAACAGCGTGATGCTAACTGCCAAAATTCCGAAAAAATATCCCATTTCGAAAGGAAGATTGTACCATGAACTTTCAGATTCTTCCTCAGGCCTTTATCAACTACTGTAATTACTGGGCAGCTTCTTCGTTGAATGTACCCACGAAGTTTATGATTCCCCTCAAAGAATGTACCAAATTGACAGCCCCTTGGAATTTCGCCTTGTAGATCATTGTTTGCATAGACAACAGAAATGGAGTTTAGCTAGTGATTGTGGAATCTAGCCAGACAAATGTTTCTCTGACATATCCAATTTCTCTAAATTAGTGAGATGGGACAGTTGAATGGGAATGCTTGCATTGAAGTTGTTATTGCCGAGTTCCAACACATGAAGAAGCTTCAGTTGGCCTATTTCTACTGGGATATTCACTGAGATTGTTATTTCCAACTTTTATTCCTCTTGGAAAGTTAAAAAGACTATTAAGTTGGAGACTGTTGAATAAAAAGGGCAATTCTAAATAGAGTGCTACTTGACCCGGGATTCATGTTCAACACGGTCTTTAAGACGAATTTGACCTGCAACGGTGTTAATGGAGGATTGACAGTCGTCTCTCAAGATACAACGAATTCTCCTTGCAATAGAAGCGCTCAAACTTCAAGGCAACGTCGAACTCGAAATAGAGTTTTCTCTCGATACAAACTATGATTTTGATGCAAGAAACAAATGTTTTTTCAAGTGATTTGATGCAAAGTAATCAAGGAGAATGATATGTAATGAGTTTCATCAAATGTGTCATTATAGAAGGTAATGGGTTGTAGTCGGAGAGACACGCCCCAAATCAGGGACTTGGTGCCCACTTGGAGCCAGGTGGCTGCTACAGCGGCAGCCTTTTATGGCCAGAATTCTATTTTTTCCATATTTTGAATAAAAATTTCTCATTCATCCATAATTGATTTTGAAATTTCAAATATATTGCGATTATCTATTTTATGAGTAGCACAAGTTAATCTATTCACTTTTGTTATTTGACCATCGAAACAAGTTAATCTCATTGAAGCTCTGACGACAGGTGGTTTTGTGTGAGGTGAGGTTGACGTCGAAGAGGTCTGGCTTACTCTCCAAACAAGTTGGAATTGTGCCTGAAATCAGATTGTACGAGAGGATTTTGAGCTTCCTTATCTTAGCAATTCGGGAAGGCACTTAACCTACAAGCTTGCATCCTCCATTAGTATTTACAGATTTTGGAAGCCATTTAGATATAATAGGCTGTAATCATCTAGCATCATTTCGTTGTGGAAACACCTTGACATGAAGAGAACTATAAGATTGTCACAGTGCATGAGAATCCTTGAGCTCTAATAACATTAGATAGGTAATTGTCTAAAAGTGAGATGATAGTGATGTTAGTTCAGTCACGCAAGTTGGAACTTCATTCTCTAGCCTATTATACGACAATCAAAGTGTAGTCACGGACTTGCAAAGACAGACTTTCTGGAATTCTTCAAACAAAGCTATTGTTACCGAAATCAATGACTAGAAGTTGCAGGAATTTAGAGAAATCAAGGGTTGCGTTGCGGAAGCTCGCTTCAAGATCTTCAATTCGATGATTTCCGGGCTCAGTTTCATGTTATCTTTCTTTACCAACAACCATTAAAAATCGCTCAACCCACAACCAATTTATTCATATCGGTTGCTTCTTAATCTCACCCAACCACAAAGGCAAGAAGAAAACAGGGAATAAGGCACAAGAAGGAGACCAAAATCAAGAAGGCTGCCACCGATTTTTCACGGCACAAAGCAGCCCGTTTCTCTCTCCAAAAAGGCAGAGACGTTTTCTTCTCTCAATTCACACAAATCACACACAAAACGGCTGGCACTAGACAACCATATATAATTATATATATCTATGTTAGGCTTTAGTTGGACCAAGAGAAGGGTTAAATGTGCCAAGACTCAAGAGCAGTCCAATAGGTGAATACATTGGCCCTGAGCAACATTATTTCGTTAATCTACTTTCAACGGTCCATGTTGTTTCGGGTTGAGCCTTTAGATTTAGTTGTTAATAATTAATTCACTCATCGGTTGAGGCCTGTGAAATATAAGCCTACATTTTATATCCTTGCCCGAGATTTATTGGGTATCAAAACCCAACAAATTGAAATTTCTCTACCAAATAGATTATTGCGTAAAAGCAGCACTCTGAGGTTGATGCAATTTGTCAAAGTGGGGAGGCAAAGAACCATTTATGTGGTTTGTGTAAAGCAAAAGTTGTTTCAAATTGGTTAATTGAGCTCTTAAATGCTAAAAGGCTAGACATCAGAACAATGCTACCATTGATGGGTCCTGAAAAGTAGTTGTTGGGTAAAGAGAGTACTTTCAATGTTTTAACAGTATAAACATCATATGATGTCCATCCTGAGAGAGGGTTGAGACCTGCCCTGAAAAATTCCAGCCAAGAACATTGGCCAATTCCGTGAAATACATGGCCATTGAATTTATTCATACTGAAATTCAAGATCTTGACATGGTTGGAATTTCTGCAAATCGACGAAGGAATCAGCACCAGTAAGGCTGTTGTTGCTAACATTGAAGCTAATCAAATTGAATGCCAAATAAATAAATTAACGCGGACGACCCAATTACATAAGGGCGACCCGACTGAAGATGTGGTCGACCTTTTCTCCCCTATGGAATGAGAATGGGCCGACCCCATTGCATGCAACCCCCCCTTGCCAGAACTGGTGCAAACGAGGTGGTGGTGAGATCCTCAGCAAATCTTGTGTTAAATAATTGATAAGACAACTCACTGCAACTGCCGCCACTGTACTAACACGTGAATTGATTGATGTACATGACAAGAAAGGGGAGTCATTTGGATGAAGCCACGTGCAATATCATCTAAGGGGCTCCATTCATCGTGCCCTAGTATAAGAGCCACATTTTGTATCATTCAGGGGTAATGCAAGTACTCTTAAGCCTATATTCTTGCTACATATACTTTTGATATCCTTCTCCCAAGCCAACCCCTTTTTATCGATTGGAGGCTCACGTTCTAAACTCCCATACACCCCCAAATTATTCCCCTAGCTGGCTTAACTGTTAAACTAACGACATGTCCAAGTTTATTGAGATTTAGCTTACGTGGACGTGAAAGGTTTTGAGATCTGTTGGCCACATCGTTGATACAATTTTTGGGGTCAACAGATTGACGTCGTCTATGGAAATTTTCGATACCATAACCACGAACATTCTTGTGGTAAAAGCCATTTGAAACAAGCCCTTGAAAAAATGTTTGGTTCTTGAAGAAATAACCACTGCGAAGAAGGAACGTTTAGAACACTTATTGCCAGCTTGAAATTAGGTACTAGTGATGAGTTCTAGCCACCAAGGAACACGTAGTGGAAGCAGGTAGCAAGAGGCCTCTGAAGAAGAGGTCCTTTGCACAAACGTGAACATACATTGTCCCCACCACCAACACAGGCGAGGCAGTACTATGGCAAGCCTAGCCAGGGAAGTAGGGGAAATGGATGCAAACATAAGAAACATAGCCCAACAAAATGTCGTAATTCACCAGCAGCTCATGCAAATGCACCAGCAGGCTGGGTCCCAGGTGACTTGAGATGGAATATTTCCTCAAGAAGGTGAGGAGAATGACACTGCAGCATATCCCCAAAAGCATGATGTGGGTGACAACCCAACAGAGAGAGAGGTGGAAATAGATACCTTCACCAACTACGTCACAAGCCGACCACATGACAATATGCGACATGAAGGAAATTTCACCCCCCAATACACTCAAGAGCATGAACCCCAAAGGTCCAACAGCGTCTTTGATCTGATTGGCCCCTCCGGCCTAGAAATAGGTCCCATCAACCACCTCATGTTTAAAGAGGGCAAGAACAGTACTAAGGATATGAACCTCTAGGGATACCACCTCCGCCTAGAAATAGGCGAGAGATGAGGGATGAGGCGAACATGAGAAATCAAGCAGGAACGTCACAATCCCTTCGTTATCAGGCAGAGGAAATGATTATGATGGCCCATGCAGATCATTCGAGTTGGATGATGACGACGAAAGCTTGCCCTTCTCCCAAGAATTGAGAAGCGCCCTAGTCCCAAGTCACTTTGTACCCCCAAAGATACCTAAATACGAAAGGAAATGTGATCTGACAAAGCACCTCAACAACTATAAGACTCACATGTCTCTGCGGGGAGCCTCGTTAGCGCTAAAATGAAGAGCTTTTCATCTCACGCTAACAGGAGCTGCAGAAATTTGGTACAGCCACATTCCAGCTGGCAGCATCAGAAGTTGGCCAAACCTCAAAAAGACCTTTCTGAACGAATAGCTGTCTAGTAAAGAGGGAGAAACCCCTATCCAGAGGCTGCAGGACATGAGGCAGCAGACAGGTGAAACTTCGAAAAGCTACTTGGCCTATTTCACAGATAAAATGAACTATTGCGAGCAGGTTACGGATAGAGAGGCCATTTCTGCCTAAAGGGGTGGCCTCAACATGAACACCATATTCTTGAGGGACGTGCGAATAGAAATTCCACTTCTTATGATACCTTGGTGGAGTTGATGACAAACAAAATGGTTAACGAGGAGCTGATTGATCAGCGTAATAGAACTTCGCTGGGACTCCCACTACCTCAAAGATAGCGAAGAGGTCCTGTGTCCTACCCGGTGGACCAGCAATGGATAGCCACACTAAAAGCAGTGCCTTCTTTGGCGTATGAAGAGGTTGGGCTCGAAACTCAAAGGCAGCCGAACCCATCCAGAGGAAAATGCAGAGGGAGAAATAGAGAGCCTCGAGTTAGGCAGTAGTGCACATACAATCGAACCAATAGCCATAATACTGAGAATTACCTATCCAGGCTGTATTATGGAGAACCAGCTGGCCCCCCATTGAGGGTAGAAACACCCATCAAACACCAAGAAATGCGTCCCAGCCTAGGGAAGAGAGAGAGAGAGCCTAGACACAACAAGGCGAGGTGGCACTGTAGGAATGAATCACCTCAACAAGACCACATGGAAGATAGAAAAAGGGTAAGGGGGTAGAGACCTAGGAGAGAGCCTCCGCCAAATATGGAAAATGCTCCCATTAGAGAAATCGACACCATCATAGGTGGTCCCACATGGGGGGGTTCTAAGAAAGCACTGAGGAACTACGTAAGAGAAGCAAAAGACCCCCATATGGCGAGCTACTTGATTAATAATATTGGCCTTAGACCTGGGAACACTTCTCCAACCACTTTCTCCTCGGTGAACATCGTGGGAGTTCATTACCCACACCGTGACACACTGGTGGTACAAGCTGTCATAGCCAGAAATGGACTGAGGCGCATGTTGGTGGACAATGGGAGTTCGGTTAATATCATGTTCGGAACAGCCTTCGACAAGATGATGGTGAACCACGAGCTCACCCCCATGACCGCTCCCTTATATGACTTTATTGGTGATAGCATCATCCCTAGAGGGAGGATCACATTGATAATGGAAATGGGGGAGCCCCCATTTAAGGCTCATCACTTCATGGAGTTCCTTGTTGTTGACCATCGATCTGCCTACCAAAGAGTGTTAGGGTGACCCGCCTTAAAAGAACTCGAGGCTGTAACATCCATACATCACTTATGCATAAAGTTTCATACCAAGGAAGGAATTGCCATAGTGTGAGGGGATCGGATGGGATCAAAGGAATGTTACCTTATCTCCTTAAGGAAATTCGAGCCATGCAGCATAAATATGGTTTTGGTGGATGCTGAAATGATTGACGCACCTGAAGAATGTCCTATCCCTGAATAAGTGGATAATGTCAACATGATAGATGCCCCTGATGAAGGGGTCATTGAAGTTGATTTAGATCCCCGAGTCACAGATCAAACTCACAGGCAACCCCGGTACAAGAACTTGAATCCTTTCCTTTAAACTCACTTGACCCCACAACGGTGTTACAAATAGGAAATGAGCTCGGGTCAGAAGAAAAACCAGGCTTAAGGACTTCCTACCTAACAACTTGGATATATTTTTGTAGAAACACCAGGATATGGTAGGAATTGACCCTAAAGTTAGTTTCCATCGACTTAATTTAGACCCAAATTCACTCGTCACAGGAAAAAAAAGGAGAGCCCTGAACCTAGAAAGATACGTGGCCTTGAAAGAAGAGGTTCAAAGGCTCGTGTCTAATGGGTTCATCAGAGAGGCAGTATATCCAAAGTGGATATCCAACCCAGTATTGGTGAAAAAAGCCAATGGCAAGTGGAGGGTCTGCATAGACTTCTCTAACCTCAACCAAACTCGACCGAAGACAATTTCCTACTCCCAAGGATTGACCAGCTAGTTGGTTCTACTGCGAGCCATTAACTCCTGAGTTTCGTGGAAGCATACTCAGGATACAACCAGATCCCTATGCACCCAGTAGATGAGGAAAACACCCCGTTCATCACTGACAGAGGCCTATACTACTACAAAGTCATGCCATTTGGCTTGAAAAATGATGGAGCAACCTATCAATGGCTAGTTAACAAAATGTTTTCCGACCTCATAGGCAAAACGATAGAGGTATATGACATGCTTGTAAAGAGCCTCAGGTCTACAGAGCACGTTGAACACTTGAGGGCTACCTTTAAGATCCTGAAGGAGTATCAAATGAAGTTGAATCCATTGAAATGTGCTTTTGGCGTCACTTTTGGAAAGTTCTTGGGTTATATGGTTATCCAGCGAGGCATTGAAGCGAACCCTGAGAAAATTAAGGCCCTACTGAACATGAAATCCTCTAGTAAGCCCAAGGAAGTCTAATGTTCGACGGGGCGCCTGGCAGCACTAAATCGCTTCATATCCAAGGCCACAGGTAGATGCCTTATTTTCTTCAAAATCTTGAAAAGAGAGAAGAGGTTCCAGTGGAATGAAGAATGTGGAGAGGCATTCCAAGGGCTGAAGAAGTACTTGGGCCAGGCCCCCATCTTCTCGAAGCCCAAAGATGGAGAAACATTGCTGCTATATCTGGCTGTAAGTGCTGATGCTATAAGCTCTGTGCTGGTAAGGGAAGAGGGCATCACTCAATTACTTGTCTACTACATAAGCAAGGCTCTCCAGCCAGGCCGAAACACGCTCACCAATATGGAAAAGCTCATTATGTCCCTAATGATCGCTTCTAGGAAGTTGATGCCTACTTTCAGGCCCATAGTATACGTATACTGACGAGCCTCCACTCAAGCAAGTGCTCCAAAGGCCAGACGCATCTGGGAGGCTGATGAAATGGGCTGTTGAATTGAGCGAGTTTGACATTTCGTATAAGATAAGAACCTCAATGAAGGGGTAGGTAGTAGCTGATTTTATAGCAGAATTCACATAGGCAACAAATATCAATGTAATGATGAAACCGGCGGACCCCCCAGCGTGGAAATTGTTTATTGATGAATCTGTTGGAGAAATAGGATTAGGGGTTGTTGTATTGCTGGAGAGCCCAGAGGGTCACAAGCTTAATTGTGCAGTGAGGTTCGACTTTAAACCTCCAACAACGCAGCTGAGTATGAGGCATTTCTAGCGGGCCTTAGATTGGCCAAGAAGATGCAGGTCAAAAATTTAGCAGTTTGAAGTGACTCCCAACTAGTTGTGAGCCATATCAACGGTAGTTTTGCAGCTAAGGATAAAGGCATGACAGCATACTTGAAGTAGGTTATGGACCTGATCTTATGTTTTGAAAAGTTTGAGCTGACCCAAATCTCGAGAATGGAGAACCTGCCCGCGGACGCCTTATCGAAATTGGCCTGCAGCAAAGATTCTGAACTGCTCAAAATTGTACCGGTTGAATACCTCCCCAGGCCCTCCACAGCCAAAGTAGAGGAGGTGATGTGGATATGAGGAACCCCACAATGGATGCAATATATTATAACTTACGTCAAGGATCATATCTTGCCGAAAAACAAGGAAGAGGCCCGCAAGCTCAGATGTAAGGTCGCCCACTATGTACTTCAGGACAAGGTACTTTACAAAGGAGGCTTCTCATCTCCTCTTCTATGGTGCACTAGAGGAGATGAAGCTGACTACGTCCTACGAGAAATCCACGAAGGAATCTGTGGCAACCACATAAGGGACCCAACATTGGCCCATAAAGTGCTAAGGAAATGGTACTGCTAGCCAACCTTGAAAAAAGATGCTATACAATTTGTGAAAAGGTGTGACAAGTGTCAATGCTTCTCCTCCATCCAAATACAGCCAGCCCAAGAATTGATTGTAGTATCCAGTCCCTGGCCATTCGCCAAATGGGAGATCGACCTGATGGACCTATGCCAAAAGGAAAAGGGAGTGCAAACTATGCGATTGTCGCTATTGATTACTTCACTAAGTGGGTGGAGGTAGAATCGTTAACTAAAATAACTAAAACAAACACTTCTTTCATATGGAAGAACATCTTAAGTAGGCTCGAAATCCTTCACTCAATCGTTACAGACAACGGGCGTCAGTTCGATAACAAGAAACTCAGAGACCTATGTAATAAGCTGGGTATCTGAAAACACTTCTCCTCCCCTCACCACCCCCATGCGAATGGCTAGGTTGAGACAGTCAACAAAACTATAAAACACCTCTTGAAGAAGAAACTTAACGCTTTCAAGGGCGCGTGGGTGGATGAGCTCCATCTTGTGCTATGGGCAATTCACACAACCAGTTGAACGACAACATGAGATACCTCCTTTTCTATGGCATATGAGGCTGAAGCCATGAGCCCAACTGAAGTTGGTCTTCATTCGCGTCGACGCTTGCAGTTCAAAAAGATATCTAATGATGAGTTAAGGAGATGCGAGCTTGACTTCCTTGAAGATAGGAGATATGACTCTCAAACAAAGGTGGCCTCCTATTAAAGAAAAATGATAAGGTATTACTACACCAAGGTGAAGAAGAAGTCATTCAGGAGGGGTGATCTGGTGCTCAAAAGAGTTTTTTTGGTCTTTTAAAGAACCCGGTGTTGGCACGTTGAGCCCGAACTGGGATTGTCCCTACCGGATATCAGGCGACGTTAGGCCAAGGACTTTCTTAATTGAGAACTTGGATGGGAAGACGCAGCTCCACCCTTGGAATGTCGAACACCTGTACATTATCAGTAGAGCCCCATCCACCGCTTATGTACCTCTTATGATTAATGCATGTGCAGTATGACAAGCTCATACCATTATAATCAATTGCAATTGCGTGAATTAGCACACAACATTTATGACAAGCCCATATGTTAGAGACGACAAGTTTGTTTATTTAAGAATGTACCTTTTATCTTTAACTATGATGAGCTCATAGTTAATGGTTATGGCATGCCCATTTACCTATATACATGTGTTCGGACGAGCCCTTGTCATTTACTTCGAACCAGCTACCTTAATATGGCGAGCCCATTAATTAACTTACAAATGACAATCTCATACATTATAGTTATTTATCAAGCACAATTGTGGCAAGCCCATTAATTGTTAACTTGTTGATTATGAATGACAAGCTCACACTTTATGATTGCTTAGTGAAAGTTAAATTGTGGCAAGCCCATTAATTGTTAACTAGCTGAGAATGACAAGCTCATACATTCTCATTATTTATCAAGTACAATTATGACGAGTTCATAATTTAACTTAAAAATGACAAGCTCCTACATTCTCATTATTTATCAAGTGCAATTGTGGCGAGCCCATTAATTTTTACCTGGCTGAGTAAAAATGACGAGCTCATACATCCTCATTATTTACCAAGTACAATTGTGGCGAATCGTTAATTGGTGAATATGAAGAGCCCACAAACCGTTAAAAAAACCTAGCAACATTTTTCGAGAAGTTCAAATTAAGAATTGAAAAGGCTCATCCATTCAAACCAATACAAATCCATTACAAGGAGAAGGGGGAGGAAGCCATTGCAAAAATGTTACAGAATTAAAGGCCTAATCTAAACAGCAGCGTCTTGTTGGGGCTCCTCTTGGGCACTCACCTCCTCTACTGAATCCTCTTTTTCGATAGCAGGGATGGTGTAACACCCCGGATTTTAATTTTATGTGGGCTAAATTTAACGTTGGACATTTGCAAATGAAATAGCCAATGTCTAACCTTGTCACCACACTAAAGTCCAAAAGTTGAAATGATTTATTTGTCTACGTGTACCTTTAGAATTTATTGTAAATTATTTGGCTAGAATATTTTAGTATTTTAGAAATTTATATAAAAAAAAAGCCCTCATATTGTAGCTCATGTTAAATAGTATAAATTGGGCTAAAGAAAAAAATATTTCGGACTAGTTATGTTCGAATTACTCTAATAGAAAGAATTATGTTATCCTTCAATATTTTATTAGTATATATTGAATAAGAGAAGAGAGAGGAAGGGAGTGATTTCAAGTACAGTTACGTGGTGGAAAGTGAAAATATATAAAAAATGATAACCCATTAACCTTAAATAACATCCTAATCATAAATAGGGTAAATATCATAATTAATCCTTAAATTAACAGAATGCATTGATTGAAAATATTGATCAATCTTTTGAGTTGCCTTGGAGTTACGCATGAAAGATTGACCGAGTAACACTTATGTGGTCGTCAAGTAGATAAATTAAAAAATGATAAATTGCAAATTTATATTTGAACATCATTATGTTAAATTTTATGCACGTGATTTAATAGTTCTCTTATTGTGTTCAAGCATTTGACATTTATGTTAAATTTATATTGTTGGGTAGTTATGGTAAAAAAATTATTTAATTGTATTTTTTTAATCATTGAATTATCTATCACATTTCAAATCCGTTTAAATTAGATAAAGAAATTATTGGTAACACCACAAATTTATTTATCCCTCATTCTCTTAAAAGA